>JAUELF010231317.1:0-13515 GCA_031471495.1 Clinocardium nuttallii
TTTCCAAATTTTGTGATTTTTCCCCTTTTTTGATGCCACCTGACTGCCATGTTTTTTAACCAATCAGTATGGCTTGACCATTTCTTGTAGAGGGTCATCTAAGGAACATTTCTACCAAGTGATAGTGAAATCTGACCAGCAGATTCGGAGGAGAAAGCGGGTATTCAAATGTACCCTCTTAATTCACGCCTAGCTCTGCAACCAGTGTTGTCAAACAGGAAGGAGAAGTGGGTTCATCTGAAAAATGCAAACCCATGCTTAAAGCTTATTTTTCACATTTATCAATATTAAAATCATCCATTTACCCAAACCTGTACCCACAACTTACTATTTGTCATTACATGTATTTCTATTTTACACAAGTAAGTGTTATGTGTCCACCTATAGTAAATTAATACGGTCTGACATTAACCACCAACGGCGACTGCATTGGTCACCTCCCCTTATACATCGGCCGAGCCCCGATATATCAGTCGGTAGCGACGCGGGTTGTCAATCCAGGGGTTGTGAGTTCGAACCCCAGCTCGGCAAACATTTTTTCAGTCGTTTGACAAAACTCATTCGTCTTTCACCAATGGGCTTACTGTCTATATGGAAAATCAGTCAGTTACTTGGAAAGTATGTTGTGTGGAGTACTGGTGTGAGAACACCAGGAAACATATGAGAAGGTGAACTGCCCGTCGTGATATGACTGAAAAACTGTTGTAAACGGCGTTAAACCCTACTCAAAACCTTATATATCACTATCGCATGAATCTTAAATGAGGGAAATATACAACTGGGGTTTGTGAACCCTGCAGTGAACCATTACAACTTGATGTTACAACTGGGATTCGTAAACCCTGCAGTGAACCATTACAACTTGATGTTTGGTGGAAGCAATACATATATAATGATTCTACATTCAGAGTTTGAACGGTTAAACAAAAATGTTGTTTCAATAGCCTTTTGATAGCTACACCATTTCCAAAGGGCGTCGCCATTGATGGTGAATGCCTGACCATGTACACAATTGAAAGCAGATTTGCTGTTACGAAGGGACACCCAAACTTTTATTCTCTTTTTTCCCCCTCATAATATCCATTTTAGTATTATAAGAAGGCTTTTCATGTATCATGGACCGCCAGAATTAGATCAAATAACTATAGTTCACACCCTCAGTAAATATAATGGAAATAATTGGCCTGAAGTGGTCCGAAACGGGGCGGAAAAAAGCAATTTTACACTTAACGCCAAAGAATCACTCAACAAAAACACAGGCGGTTAGTGAGAAATTGAAGAGTTGCTTAGATTCTCAAACAAGAGGAAACATATGGATGCAGTCAGAAATAGCATGTTTCCTGCTCCTTTCCAAGCAACCTTTGACGCAAACGCTGTTATCATAATTTATGTCTAAATTCACGCTTACCTCCGCAAGCAGTGCTCGTACCTTCCTGTCCATAAGCATTTTAGACAAGAAGGAGAAATGGGTTCAACCAATGCTTAGACTTAACTTATCACATATATAAACATTAATTTCAACCATTTACGCGCCAAAATGTACCCACCAACTACTATTTATCATTATTTCTATTTTCAATATCTGAATATCCCGAGCGGAACTGTTCTATGCCACCATAGTGTAATGGTCGGGACAGAGGTACTCCAAACTACCCACTTGTCTGCACTGTAAAGACGTGCCTACTTCGTTCGCATACGTTTAACTTACCCACATGCAGTAAACATGCAGTAATTTGCAGCAGTCGCCATGGAAAACATCTGGGGGGAAATATGGACAAATCTCGATAAATGAAAGTATATAATAATGAAATATAGTTGATAATATTGAGGCAAAAGGAGGAATTGCTTAGTATGAGCACTCAAGTTCTCCATTCCTCACAATGACTTCTTGAAACATCTGCTGCAAAGGCGTCAGAAAGGTGTGAAAAGGTTAACAGTTTAACGAATTCAATGTATTCAATACTTTAACCTTACTTTTATTGCCGTCGGCTTTGAAAAAAAAATCATGTATTCCACGGAATTCCTATTCATGTATGTAACGTGTTTACAAAACAACCGTTGCTATTAAAGTTAACGTATACAGGGCGTAGTTTCGAAAGTATTTTAATCACCACACACAGTGTTATCAGACTGGTAGGTGGTAGTATTGAACAATTTCAAGTACTTTATATCGTAACGGAATATTACGTTGTAAGTAAATTTCTATTTATTTTATCTCACATTGGTTGATAAACGTTTGAAAAACAATTTCAGTGTTGCGAATTTGAGTTTTGCTGTCCATACTTATGTATGCATAGATGATATATATATATATATATATATATATATATATATATATATCATACATATTGATGAGGTATTTCACCGACAGTAAATAACTTTCTCTTTTGTGCCAAGACTATATATGCTTCAAATTGTAACTAATGATACTTTCTAACGTGAAAACTCCGAAAATATTTAAGTAAACGGTTTATAAAATTCACTGAACTATAAAGCTATATGTATCAATTCCAACATGCAGGTATTATGACGTTTCTGTAGCAGACGACTGTTCAAAAAAATGCTCTATACTGAGCACGTTCTTCTTCTTTTGCTCAACTTATATCAATACTTATACTGTCAAATATAGAGATTTTCAATAGTCTTATTAACAATATTTTGTCGTCTAATGCGAGTTTGTGATACTAGTAAGACAAACGATTAAGAAGATCTGTGTTCAAAGGGGGCAAATTAAAAGACAAATTCGTCTCTCTCAACAATATAGGAAATTAAGCGTTGAAATTGTCAGTTTAACTTTAAAACTCTTTCTAAATACAAACTGTACTGTCTGCCTAATATTTTATTGTTAGATTGATTGATTGGTAGTTTTATGCCTTTTTCAAAAAATGTTTCCGTCATATTGCGGCGGCGACCAACCCATGTGTTTCCCGGCTTTTAACAACAGTCTTTTCAAGTAACTGGCTGCATTTCCACATAGACTATAAGTCCATAGGTTGTAGAAGAAGTTCGCTTGTCAGAGTGACTTTTGTAAAAACTTCTGTGGGAATGCCGGACGTACCGCGGTTCGAATTCATGACACAGGCCTCTGCATGGATATCCCGCATGGTTACCGGCTTTATTTTAAGAGTCGTCTGCATTGGAAACGTTGGTAGAATATTGTTACATACGGAACATATGATGAAATATTTATTGATTCAGTGTTGTTACCATTACTTGCTCGATTTAGCAAGTCCTCCTGTACAAACAATGTTTATTATCCCCTATAATAAACGAGTTACATGATATGACATGCCGCGAGACTTTGCGGGCGTCGTATTTTGCTTAAGGGCCTATACGTCTAGCCTATTTGGCTCGCCGGAGCTAAATCGGAACAAACATTTAGCGGTGTTCGGGTATCGGTACTAGTTCGGCAGCGCAACGGTATCACATCGTTAAGGACGTTAGTAGCCTACATCGTCAGAACATCGGCGAGAATATAGGCGACGGTATAAATCTTTGAACATGCACAACAATTTCTGCCGTTGCGCTTCCGGATCGAGCAACGAAACTTCAACGGCAGTACTCCGGGATGGCTTCGTTAATGCCAGTAGAGCACCGGTAGCATCCCGTAATAGATCTAGCAGATCTCCGGTGGTATCAATGTGTACTGTAATTGTACAAATGTGATACCGTAGTCCTGCCGATGTACTAACAATGTACTACCGTTCTTAGCGATGTGATACAGCACTACATCAGTTTTGCTACAGCCAATTGTGGTTTTGTTTTTAAGTGCTTTCCCAACTCAGCTCCGCCGATTTTCTCGCCGTTGTTAATTGTGTGCTCCGGTTAAGTCCCGGCGAGGTACATCAATAGTGTGTGACAGAGCCTTTTTATGAAGAAGTTTATTAAAAGTGATAATAAATAAACATGAATGTTATATTCTATTAATCACATAAGTGATTAATGAGGGGTATTTCGAAGAAATGTACTATAAAACGTTCACCATATTTCTACGTGTAATTTGCCGCCAAAGTGACTAACGCTATAACGTCGAACCGCTGACCTGATGACATTTTCATTGTTCGGTGTCCGCGGTGTAACAAGACGTAAGCGTAGGAATGGAAACCCAACTAGTAGTGCCATATGATATTTATGTAATGAAATGTTAACACTCCCAGACAGGGGTTTATGTGATCAATATCTTATATGCATCAGATGATCAAAAACTAGAAGTGAAGTCTCTCAATGTGAATATCGATATGAATTAACATGATGCAAAAACGGACAGTCAATACAACCCCAAGTCACTATCTAGACGGAGTATGAATGTTCGGGATTGTGGTGACGTTATTCACAACGTCATTGACGTAATTATCCTTCTGGCTCGAAACTAAAACAAATACATGTATGCCATGCTGGCTACATAGAGATTATTCAACTTATTGTTGTATAGTTGAATACTCTGTTTATTACATTTCATTGTTATTTGTTGTAATACATCTTTCATTACGCGTCTTCCTCCATATTTTATGTTTATTGGGGATTATCTTTTGTCTTTGTACCTACTTTGCGCATTATTTTCGGATGAGGTGTGGCCGTGGAAAAAGGGAGGGGCATGCATGCGCAATTGTGTACGAGAGTATAGGTAGTTTAATTCACTGGTGTACGATTATGAATTTTCTTTCACCGAGATATCCTTATCTTTGATGGATAGAAATGTAATAATTCGGATTATTTGTGAGCCGTCTCGTGAGAAAACCAACATTATGGACTCTGCGTAAAGTGTCGACCTTGATCAGACTAAGCATGTCGTTCAGGCTTACCCGGATGGACATTTTTCGACTGTTGGTGATTTCATGTTTCAGGAATCCTTACTCTATACCTCTATCCCCCTGGGACGAAATGTGTCGGCCCGGATCAAACTGTGCGAAAAGTGCAGGCCGATCTGATCGATACATTTCGCAGATGCAACAATGTTGGTTTTCACGCGGAACGGCTCTTATCCTATTTCAATTTAACAGGGTGAGGCCTATTTTACATAGCCGGATACTAATTCATTACGAGCCAAAGAGATCCAATTGAAAATGCAGTTTGAATTAACAATAAGACACTTAATACCATCCGGTTTATGTTATCCGGCTTTATAAGTTACTAGAGACCTCACACCCATAACATTTATAGATATTGCACTTTCACCCTTTGAAACTCAAAACATAAAACACATAAACAATACTATACACAAACAAGATACACACAATATATATGGCACAGTAAATAAAAGTTGTTTAACATTAAGAAAGCGCTCATCATAAGCAATACCTTCATTATGTAGTAGGTCAACGAATGCAAACGTCAATAAAACGTTGTTAAAATGTTAGGAAATGAGTCACGAGAAAACCAACATTATGGAATCTGTGTAATATATCGACACAGACCAGCTTGCGCAGGCTAATCAGGGCCGACACATTCCGTCTCGTGGGGATAGATGTATAGGGTTATGACTCCTGAAACAGAAAATCCACATGAGGAGAAACGTGTATGTATGCGGCATGCTAAGGCTGATTCGGTCGATTTCTTCTTTTTTTCCCATGTTTTTAAAAAGCCGTCTGCTGCAGAGGCGTCAGAAAATGTATATATGAAGGAAAGGGTTAATGTCTGCATCAAAAGAACATCGTTGCTGTAAAACAATGTACGTACTGGACGTTTGAGAAACAGCTTCTTCCCACAAAGTACTCTTTCTGTAGCACACGACTTTGAACAAACAACAGCAAACATATGGACAATAAGTATAAAATAAATTTCAATCTTCGAATAAAGAAGAAAGAAATAGGACATAAGGAGAAATTTATCTTTATGTAAATGTAATTCTTTGGTCACAATATGTACAAACGTCAACTCCTGTTATTCACGTGGGAAAATTTGTCAATTCTGTTATTGTTAAGAATATCTGACTGGTGAAACATAATATCTTACCATACCTTTCACGGATTTTAAATCTTTCCCAAATACAGACGCTTTCTACCGCCTCTATAGGAGACTGCTTTTGAAAACATTATGACAAAAGATGACATTATGGCAAAATAGTCCTTCCAATTCTTCAGTTAAGCTGTATTTTTTATAAACTCGGCATAATAAGCCTGTAAATTTCAGTAGAAATGGTTCTCTGTTTCTACAGTCTGGACACGCTTGGAAAACCAACAAAATGGCCACTGCGTAATGTATCGATCCAGATCAGCCTGCGCAGTCCATGCAGGCTAATGCAGGGCGACATATTCCGTATCAGAGGAATAGAGATATCGAGTAATGATTCCTGAAACAGAAAACCCACAGGAGGCAACAATCTGTTGACCGGTTTAGCCTATGCGGCATACTTAGTCTGATCCGGATCGATACTTTACGCAGAGTCCACAATGTTGGTTTTTTTGGTTTCCTTATGATTCGATGATAATAGCAATCGATAATGTGAAATGATTGAGTTCGTGCTGATATACATGTACGTAATAATATATTATCTTTAGGAACTAATTCAACTATAACCAACATGGCGAACTACGTTACAACACAACAACCAGGAAGTCTCGTGTGTTCCGTAGATGGATCACGTGACTGGCATTCCGGCTTGTGTGGGTGTTTTGAAGATTGCTGTTCTCGTAAGTATCATAAATCGGGCATGTCATGATGACGTCATGACGAAAACCGACCATACGGGTCACTGTGACCAGCATTCAGATTAGCCGGCGATTTCGTGCAGTTGAATCAGAGCATTCTATGTTCGTTATTGCGTATATGCACCTCATCAATCTCTCAACCCTTTCCCTCGTATAGAAGCTGTATGACGCCTCTGCAGCAGGCGGCTTTTGTCACCATGTTTTCAACTCTATACAATAAATGTACTTTCATTTCAAGGAGTTTTCAAATTTGTTCGGGTATGTTTTCATAGTCTTCTGCTGCATATTTGCTGTATGTGGGAAAGGGCTAAGAACGATCGTGACCAAGACATTAGATACACATATCAGTTAGTATACGTGTACATATACACACACTAGTAATGTACTTATACACAAACCAGGTATTTACTCGTACAGTAAGATACACAAATGGCGGTTATTAAATTAGAGGAGCTTACTGTTTTATTACCATAAAGCAGCAAAGATGAAACGGCCGTTTTAATTGGTTAAATTAAGTTGTGGCCTCAATTTACTAAATTGTGGCCATAACTTTTTATCTTGTGGCCACAACTAAGTAAATTGTGGCCACAACTAAGTAAATTGTGGCCACAACTTAGTAAATTGTGGCCACAACTTAGTAAAACTGACATACTGTTGTACTCGGTGTTAATTTACAAGTATACAGGAAGGAACAGTGTCCCTAGACAAAGGCAAATTGCATACATTTGTGAATATTAAGTGTTAAACACCACTCTCTTGCAAGTATTGAATATTGAATAATCGACATTACCTAATATATGCTAAATTAAACTCTTTCTAATTGACAAGAAAATACAAGACATAAGAAAATAGTGAACTTTGTGTAAACGAAACTATGTCAGTGAATGTTTTAAACAGACGACAACACTCTCAAAATAATCAACCCAGTGGGACGTTTCTTTTGAGTACTCACAACTTGGGGTTTAGTTAAGTCTTAAGAGAGATATTTGTCGGAAAATACCAGTTTACTTCTCTTTATCTAGACATCGTCCCATTTTCTAGTGTATTCATGGTGTTGTTTTCCAACAATTGCGTTCAAATGCAAATGTTTTAAAAGACATGTAACGAGTTAAAATGGTCTAGTCAAAATTATATTATATCCTGCGTTATCATCAGGACGAAAAGTTTAAATGACATGCCAGACAACGGAGCAATTCTCTATATGTTTAACCCTTTACCTCATATAGACGCTTTCTGGTGCCTCTGCAGCAGACGGTTTTTTGAAAACATAGTGACAAAAGAAGCATTTCTCCTTTTGCCACAATGTTTTCAACTTTTAGTCATAGGTTATCCATTCAATTATAGATATTTTCTTTTTTTTTGACAAAATATGTTTAAAGTCGTCTGCTGCAGAGTGTTGTCGTATGAGGGAAAGGGTTAAACTTATTTCAATATTGAATTGGGAACCACCCTGATATGAGGATAAATCAACGTGTTTTAAAAACCTTTAACCTTTACCATATCACAACGAATTTTCAATGGACAATTTTAATGCATCCAAGGAAACACTTATAGTATCTGTAAATCTGTGAAAATATTGGTGTAAGACAGGAGAAACTAGTCATTATGCTTTCAAATGTCGTCTGCGTATGTGAGTAAGAGGGTTAATCGGAACAACTTAAACAAAATACTTCAAACAACAAACACGGCACTCTTATAATATTCTTCATTGACATATTTTCTTGCTTGATAAGAAACTATGTACATGTATTTTATGTCAGAAAAAGATAACGCCTAATTCTCCTATCCCTGATACAGCCGTAGTTAAAAGTTAACGCCCCTGAAGCAATCTATATTTGTTAAACTTTGTGGAAAAGGAGAAAACTATCCTCTTTATTAAAATAGTTCTTTTGTAGAAGTAATATTATTTTGTCCTGATGTTTTTAACCCTTTCCCAATTACAGACGCATTTTGACTTATCTGCAGCAGACGACTTTTGAAAACATTGTGACGAAACGAGAAAATGCCTGTATACCGGGATGACCAGGGACATTTGTGCCAGAAAAATCAATTGCATTCTTATATTCCCGTCGCTGTCCCGGAGTTCTCCCGGTTTAGAAGCCGGATGCCCAACTATCCCGGATTATCCCGGTTTGGCACAGTGTATGAACGGTGTCGCGCCGGCAAGTTTTCCGGTACATGCCGCACTGAACCAGGGTCCGAAACTATAAAACTTTGAAAACGTTCTCGGTGCTCAGAAATGAACTCCATGCTCCAAGGAAGGCTTCTGATTGGTCAATATTTTAGGCATTTGCGATCACTGCTGACCCAGATCTGGTTCTGCATTCTTCGACAATAAGTCATAGAAGGTTTCAAGGAGCTCCTGCTAATCACTATCTATTTATATCCTTAGCTTCAATGAGGAGCCGATCGCAAGAAAACCAACCTTATGCACTTTGCATTATATATCGACCCAGATCAGCCTGCGCACTCCGCGCCGGCTAATCTGAGCCGGCACATTCCGTCTCGAGGAAATAGAGGTGTAGAGTAATGATTCCCGGGCAGAAACTCCACAGGAGGCGAAAAGTGTCTGGCCTGGTTAGCCTGCGCGGCATGCTTTGGCTGATCCTGGTCGATACTTTACGCAGAGTCCAAAATGTTGGTTTTCTCGTGGAACGGCTGGCATAATATTAATAGGTGAAAGGTTTGTTTTGTATTTTGGAGTATATCTCACGTTGTCATTGTTTTAGAATACGAATCGTGTTAAAAATACATATTTATTGGTTTGTTAAATGTTATCAATTTCTTCTTATTGATTGATTGGGATTTTTACGCATCTTTCAAAAAAAGGTCAGTTACATCCCGGCATTCCATGGGTAAGTTACTAGTACTACTGTCCCATTTATCCTGACACCAGCAAATCGGTCGTAATGCTAACCCCGCAAACCTGAGCGTCTAGGAGGACAGCCACTACTACAATTTTAAAGTATTTGGTATGACCTGACTACCCGCTTCCGAGGCGGACGCTCTACCACCACCGAGGCGGTGTCTTCTTATTACAGTTGCCTGTGGAATGTTTACGGGATGGGCGTTAACGCATGCTATTTATGTCTATTTTCCAGTGTTGAGAACGTTCTGTTGTTTGCCATGTGCTCTGTGTAATATTGCCACTCGTACAGGGGAATGCTGCCTAACCCCATTCTGTGTCCCAGGGGCACTGATTGCACTCAGGGCAAGAATCAGGACTCTTGGTGGTATACAGGTAAATAGCACTGTTATATTAATTATGATACTATTTAACTTAACTCACATTCACACATTCTTATTTGACACCTAATTAAACCCAGTGTTATAGGTTCTCAAGGGAATCGTCTCAGTGGGACGATTAGTTTGAGTACCCACAACTTAGGGCGTTGTTAAGTCTTTAGAGAGATATTGGTGGGAAAATACCAGTTTACTTCTCTTTATCTAGACATCGAACCTTTTTCTAGTGTATTCATTAAACTTGTTTCGATTCCCTTTGGCTATATGTTGAAAGCAGATTTCTTACGCGTATGCTTTTCCTAGATAAAATAATCAAAAAGCAAACAATAGTCGCAAAGATTCACATACGTGCACTATGCACAATAAATTTGGTAAATCTCGACCGCATTTGTTGTTTATTGTCACGTATAGTAGTCAGTTAACAGAAACGTCATTCCTACTATAAAGAGGTTAATAAGCGAGCAGCATGCAAGCAAGTCGATGGCGTGAAAATAACTCCTCTTAGAACTATTTGTTTCGGCGGAGCTTTGTTTCGAGGAAGCTGCCTATGTTATAACGAACGAAGTAACTCCGAAAAAAAAAGTTAATTATTAATTGTGTAGTTTGTTTTATTCTGGAACGGATGTCTGTCGACAACCATCCCAAAAACACTTGTGCCTGTACACAAATACATATATACAAACAAACACGTACTTCGGGAGCTCTTGTCTTATGTTTTTTTTCTTTTTTTTCAGGGATCCATTTGCAACGACTGCATGGCACTTTCTTTCTGTAATCTCTGCGCCGTTTGCCAGATGCAGCGAGAACTGGACCACATGGGTTTATAGTATAATGAAACAATGTGGAATATACCATGCTTCTCCTTCTCAATATCTTATTTTATAATTTGAGCCGTCCCGCGAGAAAACCAACAATATGGCATATACGTAATGTATCGACCAGATCAGTCTGCGCGGACTCCGTCTCATAGGGATAGAGGTACAGAGCAATGATTCCTGAAAAAGAAAATCCACAGGAAGCGAAAGGTGTCCATCCGGGTAAGCCTGCGCGGAATGCTAAGGCTGATCAGGGTCGACACTTTACGCAGAGTCATTACTGTTGGTTTTCTCGCGAGACGGCTTATACATTGATTTTAAAAGTAGCAGGAGTTTGACAGGAGGTTAACAGATAACAAAATTGTTTCCTTTTATCAGGGAGTTAACAGATAACAAAATTGTTTCCTTTTATCAGGGAGTTAACAGATAACAAAATTGTTTTCTTTAAGTTTGTACTAAAACAGAAGCACGAATGGGAGTAGTTCGTTACTAACATGTAGTAGATAGATCGTTTTTGAAATATGTGTCTTATCGTCAACAAATTTATTATCATATTCACAAAAACTTCGAGATTCTGACATCAGTATAACGTGTATGACGATATTCTGACATCAGTATAACGTGCATGACGATATTCTGACATCAGTATAACGTGTATGACGAGATTCTGACATCAGTATAACGTGTATGACGATCCCGTGGGTGCACATAAAAATACAATTTTGGTCAAATCAGCTGACTTTGTCGTGAACTCAGGAGAATATCTGACCGATTTTGCAATGTTAAAGGTCAACACAAATTACTTGTATAGGTGTGTAGTTATGCCACAATTAACCTTGATATTTTCAGAACTACATTACGAAAAGTTATTTCTCCTTTTTGTTTTGATTCAACGATATATGTATATATCCTGTTCAAGAAACAATAACACACATGTTCACAATTGAACTCTATGCTCCAAATAAAACTTCAGATTCATTTAGAGAATAATTGTCTTCTGACCAAGTATATATATACGAGACACGTGTTCCTTTTTGTATTGCAATAATATTTCGTTTTAGTTTTCCCTTGCAAATGAAAATAAATATTAAATGCTTCAAATATGTTATTAAAATCTCTTATTAAATGTTTTAAATATGTTTTTGCATATCTCTTACAAACTAAAATAAATAACAAAATGTTTCAAATACGAGGGTGTTAAAAAAGTTCGTTAAAAAGTGCTGTTGTATCTATATTATGGCAGTTATATTGCTGGAACTTAGTTTATATATTGTCTGATTTAATGGCCCGTACTCTGTTATTCAAACATGTTAACACCTGTTCTTAAATCAAAGCACTATAGTGTTGACGGCTGCAGGAAAAAGGAGAAGAAGGGGAAATGTGAAAGGAAATAACAAGTGCAGCTTATACTTATGCAGTTATTGTTAAGAAGTTAACAGACCATATCAAACATAGTAAATATTATGAAACTGGCATTCCGCAAAGTAAGAGCCCCATAATACTCACCTGAGTGCAAGAGCTCACAAATATACAAATTAACATGTTTCGTCGCACGGACCTTACGGGCCCCCAGGTGAATCCGCCACTGCATTTTCACGCCACTTCTTTTTTCTTCTCCGTTCCACTTCACGAATGTTAATAATGTTAATATTTGACCTCTCGGCGAATTAATTTTTAAAGCATTTGTTAAACTTATATTGGAGTACACACGCCTTAAGTTTTTTTATTGATGTTCCAACAACCTTAATGATCTTTTTGGGCGAAATTTTAACCTTTTAAATGCTGCTAACTCAGAAAAAATGGTTATATTACTATGACCAGGGGCTAAAGCCCCAGGCCACAAACCATGCCAGATGTTTATTTTTCAAAATGACGTCAGAAGATGTCGGGAATGATTATGTCTCATTTGGTAGACATGCCTTAAGAATTAAGGATAATGGACGTACGGTCTCGAAAACATATACATTTAGAAATACTGAAAATTGGGCCGGGATTACGTCGGTAAGGTTGCTATAGTAACTCTTTGTCATTATCAACGATAAACAAAGATCTGAAAATTACTGATTAAATATGGAATATCGCGACCTACATAATAGCACAATTTTACTGAAAAGCCCCAAAAGATAAAGAAATGGAAGCAATTTTCCACCATCTTTTTGGACACTCCTCATATGATTTTCAAATCTTTTAAAAATGAATATAAATATAAATTGTTTCATATATGTTTTGCAAATCTTTTTAATTTATATTCCAATGCGTTCCTCCTTATTTCTTTATAAAGCATCTTGCAATAAACCGATTATCTTGGTGTATATAGACTTTAGAACACATGTGTCCTATTGGTTTATCGGAGTTTAGCACCCTTGTCAAGAGTATAACAGTTACATCGCGTTTCTCCTTCCAGTATTCATTGCAACATGTTTCAGTCGAAAGCGACGCGGGCTGTGAATTCAGGGATTGTGAGTTCGAATCTAATCTCGGCTAACGTTTGACAAAAGTTACTATGACAGAGTCGTTCGTCTTTCACCAATGAGCTAACAGTCTATGTGGAAAAGCAGCCAGTTGCTATGAAAGTATGTTGTGTGGAGTACTGGTTTGAGAAAGCTAGGAAACATACGAGTAAGTGAACTGGCCAACATGATGAATAAACAATTGTTTAATAACTATATGCGTGTATTTGATCGTCAACTGAATATGACAGAATCACGAAATATAACTAGAATTGTTTTTGATACAAAAACAGATGTCTCCCCTCAAATATCTGTCAAAATCTCTCAAAACATTCCAACCTATAACACAAACAAAAAGTT
>JAUELF010231338.1:0-13514 GCA_031471495.1 Clinocardium nuttallii
ACACTATTTCTCAGCAACCCTTCATCAGAATTTAATATAACTTCACAAGAATGATTGATACCAAGCCTAGTTGTGCACATTGTAAGTGTGTTGCAATGGAATTATTTTTAAATGAGTTATGGCCACTTGAATTTCTCATACATATGTATATGTCAGGCACCAGCTGGGGGTATTCATCACCTTCAGTGATATTTCTAGTTTACTCTTGATATTGACCAATCAGAAGACTTTTTTGAAGCACGGAATTCATTTCTGTGCACAGAGAACCTTTTCAGAGTTTTATAGTTTCGGGGCCTGAAGTAATTTCCATAAATATTTCATTTTCTATCTTCAGTTTCCCGTTTCCTCGTAACTACACAGAACAATGTTGAGTAGACTAAGACAGCCAGCCAAAGTCGTCGGCAATATTTGCCAGTCCAGTGTACGATATGCTACAGTAAAGCCCGTAACAATTGGACCAAAATCAGAGACCTTCTTTGATAAAGAGAAAAAATTCGGAGCACACAATTATGGACCCATGAGAGTTGCCATCAACAAGGGAGAAGGTAATAGTACAGCGGAAGAGTAAACTGGTCTTTTAAAGCTTGTCTGTTTTTCCAAGGAAAAAAATCGGGCTATTGTGATACCCTTGGTGTTGTCACTAAACTTTAACCTTAATTACCTCATAACTGTAAAACCGTTTAACCCTTTCCCTCATATAGACGCTTTCTAACGCCCCCTGCAGCAGACGGCTTTTTGAAAACATAGTAACAAAAGGAGTAATTGCACAAAACATGCAATTTATCCTTTTGCCACAATGTTTTCCACTTTTAGTCATGGGTTATCAATTTAATTAAAGATATTTTTCATTTTTTGACAAAATATGTTCAAAGTCGTCTGCTGCAAGATTGTCGTATGTATACGAAAGGGTTTTAAATCAAGATGGAATTTTTGAAATACCTTGTCAACAAAGAAATTGTCCCTTTAAAAACCTTGAAAGATGATAACCTGTTTGCTTTTGTAAAAATCAATCAATATTCGAAGAGCTGTTGATTTATTCTCTCTTATGTAGCCTTTCTAACCCTTTAAATGATTCCTTTGCCATAATTTTAACTCTTTTAACCCTTTCCCTCATACAACAATTCAGCAGCAGATGACTGAACATATTTTGAAAAAAAAACCAAAAAACTAATTGACTAAAAGTTTTTAGCAATTTCTTCTTTTGATACCAAGTTTTCAAAAAGCTGTCTGCTGCAGGGGTGTCAGAAAGCGTCTGTATGAGGGAAAGGGTTAATGAAACAGACGACTTTTGAAGCGCCACCAGTCAAGAACTGCTGAAAACATTATGGCAAAAAGAAAAAATGATAAAAAAAAACCATTATGTTCAATCTTATTCTTTTCCCACCTGCGCAGACCCTTTTTAACGCATCTGCAACATACAGTTATTAAAAACCTTGTGACAAAAAGAGAAAATACTCATAAAGAGTAATTTCTCCTTTTGTTACATTATGTTTTCAACTCTATTTAATAATAATGCTTTCATTTATAGAAATACTTTCAATATTTTTGCCAAGATGTGTTCATAATGTATGTTTTGAACCCGTCAATGAGAGAAAGTGTTAAAAATCAGTTCATATACAAGTTTTATAAGAGAAAGATTGTCGTTCCAGAAGTGGTTTATCATATAATACGAGAAGTATATTGAACATTACCTATGTTGAGTGAATATAATATTTACCTGATCATTTCTTTTTACCCTTTCCCATGTAAAACAATCTGCAGCAGACAACATTGTAATCATCCTCGCAAGAAACTCGACAGATTTCGTAAGATGGTGTAACAATCATTGAATAGTCAGTTGAATAACATTTTGGCAAAAGAATAAAGATACTTGTTTGGAGCAATGACATCTTTTGTCATATTATGTTTCCAAAAGTTGTCTGCTGCAGATAAATCAATAAGTGTTTGAGCCTCTAATCTGTGAATTCACTGTGAAGGAAGGGATATTGTCTGAAAAGTTGAATATGTAATAAACCTTTTCAAATATTTGAGATTCATTCATAAACTTTGTCTCTTAGAACCCTCCAAATATCGATAATCCATTATCTGAGTCTTGAATTTGGATTAGTTAAATTTAATCATACATGTATTAATGTTCACTCTATTTCTGTATTAAGGTTTTTTTCTATGCAACTAAATGTAACAACAAACAATGTTTAAAATATTAAAGAACATTGTAGGACAAGGAGTAATTGCTCTTTGATGGTTATTTCTCACTTATCCCTTTCCCTCATATAGACACTTTCTGACGCCTCTGCAGCAGGCAGCTTTTTGAAAAAATAGAAACATAGTCACAAGAAGAAATTGCTCAAAATGAGCAATTCCTCCTTTTGCCACAATGTTTTCCACTTTTAGTCATCGGTTATCCATTTAATTATAGATTTTCCATTTTTTGACAAAATATATTCATAATATAAAGTTGTCTGCTGCAGAATTGTCATATGAAGGAAAGGGTTATACTCTAATCTATTCCTTAGTATTTTTGTAAACATTGGGCATAGAACAAAGAAGTGACACATCAGAATAAATTGTCAGCCAGCTTACTTGAGCAATGGATTGACTGACATATTTGTTTGGATTTTTAGCTCACCTGAGCATGAAGTTCCTATGGTGAGTCTTATTTTGAGACTGCATGTGCTGCAGTCAAGTGTCTCGCGACAATGTTGATAACCTTTTCCAATGGACAACAAATCAGTCACAGAAGACTTGGAAAAGATTTAACCCTTTCCTTTATACGACAATTCTGCAGCAGACGACTTTGAACATATTTTGTCAAAAAATAGAAAATCTCTATAACTGACTGGATAACCTATGACTAAAAGTGGAAAACATTGTGGCAAAAGAAGAAATTGCACGTTTTGTGCAATTTCTTCTTTTGTCCGTATGTTTTCTAAAAGCCTTCTGCTGCAGATCGAGGCATCAGAAAGTGTCTGTTACTATGAGGGAAAGGGTTAATTAATTAAGCAACTATATGAAAAATCTTCATATACAAAAGTATGATCATTGAATAGAGTTGCAAGTTGTGGCAAATTGAGAAATTTTCAGAATTGGAATGTTTTCCAAGTTGTCTGCTGCAGAGGCATGGAAAAGATTTACCCATTACTTCACATAATATTTCAAATGTTGTCTACTTTACAATCAACAGATGAACAAGTTGAAAAATCTGGAAAACTGGAAGTAATTAGACAAAGAGTTGAAAATGTTGCAATAAAAGGTGAAATTTAATAGCTTGTTTTGAGCAATTTTACCTTATATTGTAATGCTTTCAAAAGTTGTCTGCAATTGCAGGCATCAAATGTTTTCAGTGTGAAGTAATGGGTTAAACAGATTAAGTGATGATAATCTTATGAAAGCATTTTTCTGAAATGCAGTCTGTTAACCAGACGCTTTCTTACGCCTCTGCAGCAGACGACTTTTTAAAACATATTGACAAAAGAAGAAATTGCTCAAAACGAACAATTTCTCCTTTTGCCACAATGTTTTCCCTTCAATTATAGAGATTTTCTTTTTTTTGACAAAATATGTTCAAAATCGTCTGCTGCAGAATTGTTGTAAAAGGGAAAGGGTAAATTTCATTTGAATCTGCTAAAATATATATAACAAAATGTGCCACATTAAACAAAAGAACAAGAAGGGTCAAACAAATTGTGTAGACTGTTTTTGTTTTCCTTTTATATCTCTTATCAATGTATTTAATTAATTAAACAGTAAATTAATCTACTTTTTGATATTATATAACTTAACCCTCTTTTCCACATGTAGACGCATTTTGACACATCTGCAGCAGATAACTTTTGACAAAAGGATAAATAACATAAGGCTCAAAACATGTGGGAAAAGGTTAAAAGTATCCTGCTTCCTAACCCTTTTTCAAATACAGACTCTCTATGTGCAGCAGACAACTATTGAAAACAATGTGAAAAAAGGAGAAATTTCTCATTTTGCCCCAATGTTTACAATTCTTTTAAATAATCATAATTTGATTTATAGGGATTTGTCACATTTTTGTAAAGTTGTTATCAAAGTTTTCTGCTGCAAAATTGTTGTATATATATATATGGGAAAGTTCATAATAGACAAAACAGATAACCCTTGTTAGATAAATTATTATCATATAACAGTAGTTACTTCCCTTTGATTATAAAAGTTTTATTGTTTTAATACATTAGGTAGAAAGAAGATTTAGCAGCTGAAAACAGAAACTAAGTGGTAAAATTTGTCCACTGCTGCAATTCCATTTTTTGACAAAATATGTTCAAAGTTGTCTGCTGCAGAATTGTTGTATGAGAGAAAGGGTTAAATATTAATCCTTTCCAACTTACACATATTTTCAGAATTTGGTAATAATATGGGAACCATCATTATAAATATTATAATAATATGGGAACCATCATTATAAATATTTAATCAAGTTGAAAAGCCAACTGCTGTAAATACCTCAAAAGGTATTTTGAAAGGATCAATATATGTTGTCTTTAAGACCTTCAATTTGTCCAGACAGACGGAAAATCAAATTCTCATTCAAACTTTTCAAATATTAGTGGTTTAATTTAACCCTTTCTACATATAAATGCTTTCTGATGCCCCTGCAGCATACACATTTTGAAAACATTCTGACAAAAGGAGTAATTGCTTAAAACAAGTAATTCTCCTTTTGCCTTAATATTTTCAACCTTTTTTCAGTGATTTTACCTACATTTTGAGTGATTTTCTGTGTTTTGCTCTTAAAGTCATCTTTTACAGATGTGATGTACATGTATGTGGGAAAGGGTTAACACAATTTGCAGCAGACAACTTTGAAAACATTTGGACAAAAATGTGACAAATATCTAAATGAAAGTATGATATATGTAATTTTTGAATAAAGATTAAAACATCGTGACAAAATTTGGAAATCCTTGATTGCATCAAATGTGTCTGTATGTGGGAAATGTTTGAATGTAAATGAATGATGTAATGCCAGCATCAAAAAAAAGAGAAAAAGCTAGCCTTCGCATTGTTGCACTCTCTTCCTGTCTGCTTGTTTGTCAAGTTTTCATGTAGTATCAAAGTTTTACTTCGAACGCTCTTCTTTAACCCTTTCCCATATATACAACAAATCTGCAGCAGGAGACTTTGAAAACTGTGGCGGGCGGATGATCTTGTCATAAAAATAGAAAAACTTTATAATGAATGAACATGTTCAAGTGGAAAATGGTTAAGTTTCCATGTATGATGGGAATACCAGTTAATCACAGGTACCAGTTTCCTAGAACTATTAACCCTTTCCCTCATACGACAATTCTGCAGCGGACGACTTTGAACATGTTTTGTCAAAAAATTGAAAATCTCTGTAATTGAATGGATAACATGCAATGACTAAAAGTGGAAAACATTGTGGCAAAAGGAAAAATTGCTTGTTTTGAGGAATTTCTTCTTTTGTCACAGTGTTTTCGAAAAGCTCTGCTGCAGAGACGTCAGAAAGTGTCTATATGATGGAAAGGGTTAAACAAAGTAAACAATTCTTGGTACCAGTGTACAATTGTGATAATTTTATCTTTACCAGTATAGTATGAGCCGTCTCGCGAGAAAACCAACATTATGGCATCTGCGTAATGTATCAGCCAGATCACTCATGCGCTGTCCACATAGACTGATCCGGGCCCACACAATCTATCCAAGGGATAGAGGTATAGAGTAAGGATTTCTGAAACAGAAAATCCACAGGAGGTGAAACATGTCTGTTCGGTTTAGCCTGCGCTGCATTTTTAGGCTAATCAGGGTCGACACTTTACATTGTTGGTTTTCTCGCATATCTCCGACGTGCATGAAAATTTAACAACCAACAGAGGACTAGATAAGAGGGAACAAATAGGTCTTTTCCCCACAATATTTCTCTTATTACTCAACCAAATCTTTTGTTGTGGTTAGTCAAAAGAGTTGTCTCACTGAGACGATTCTTCTGAGTATGCACAACATAGGGTTTCAATGCCATATAAGGATTTGAAAATCTGAAATATGCCCCTTGTTTAGATCGGTGTTGTCAAATCAGGGACATCCCTGGTCAAATATAGCTTAATAATCTGTTTGAGTTACGGCCCCTGTTTTGGTAATTTTTTGCTTTGATAAGCTGGAGAATGGTCATGCAGACCAAATGCCTTAACCCTTCCCACATATAGACACTTTCTGACGCATCTGCAGCATACAACTTTTGAAAACATTGTGATAATGTTTTGAACTTATTTTAGTATTATACCTTTATTTTTGATAGATTTTCTATATTTTTGCCTAGATATTTTAAAAGTCGTCTGTTGCTGACTTGTTGTATTATATGTTGGAAAAGGTTATATAGCATATAATTGATTTTGCTTAACCAGTTCCCTCCTACAACAATTCTGCAGCAGACGACTTTGAACATATTTTGTCAAAAAATGTAAAATCTCTTTAATTGAATGGATAACCGGAGTATGACGAAAAGTGGAAAACATTGTGGGAAAAGGAGAAATTGCACGTTCTGTGCAATTTCTTCTTTTGTCACTATGTTTTCAAAAGCTGTCTGCTGCAAAGGCGTCAGAAAGCGTCTATATGAGGGAAAGGGTTAAAATGTCATGTTGCCTTAAAGACATGAAATATAATTGTTTTACCTTTTCTCACATGCTACATTAGTCTGCAATAAATGACTCCGAAATCATAGAGGGGTTACATAATTTGTAGAAACTCGATATATAAAAGTATGATTTCATGATTGAATTGAGTTGAAAACATTGTGGCACAAGAAAATATTGTTCCTTTGATAAATATCACCTTTTGCAAAAATGTTTTAAAATCAACTGTTGCAGATGTAGAAAAAGGCAGCTGCATATTGGAAACAAAGATTCACATATGGAGGGCTTGGCATTAAATGGTTTTAGCTAAAACCCAAGAGTTTAGTGGTTTAGGGGTGATTTTGATCCCTTTCTT
Organism: Clinocardium nuttallii; assembly: GCA_031471495.1. Taxonomy (NCBI): domain Eukaryota; kingdom Metazoa; phylum Mollusca; class Bivalvia; order Cardiida; family Cardiidae; genus Clinocardium; species Clinocardium nuttallii. The sequence continues at coordinate 6,979 of JAUELF010231338.1, forward strand.
AACAATGCAAATTCAGATGCAATTGCTCCGAACAAGCAATGGCATCTAAATTTCCATTGTTTACCAAGAAAAAGGATTTAACGCTTATCAAGACATTATGGTGAAGTGATTAAACTTGGTAAGAAAATACAAATTTTTGTAACAACCGTTTCACGCCAAGCCCTCGATATACTGTCAGTTTTCACAGGTTAGTCCATTCTTATTTCACTATATTGTCCTTGATTATAGTATAATATTCAGAGATCTTAAGTTAAGGGGAATTTTTCATGTTCTAAAATTCTTATTTCACATTCAAATCTTATGTTGTGGGTACTCAAAAGTACCCACAACATAGGATTTGGTTGAGTTATAAGAGAAATATGGTGGGAAAACCCTTTCACTCCCTCTTATCTTAGTCCTGTGGTAAATTTGAATAAACTTAATCATAATGTTATAAAAGCATGAGATATTTTGAGAAAAGGAGGAGTTTCTCTGTATAAGGCAGTTTGTTTTTCTGGCTTAATTTGTTCCCATTTTAAATGTTGATATCTAGTTTAACCCTTTCCTGTTCTACAGCAGACAACTTGGAAAAACACCTTCGGGGAAAATCTCCATGTAAAAAACATAATACAAATGTGGCAAAATAGAAATTGCTCATTCAATGAGCCTTGTGCCAGAATCTTTTGAGAGTCATTAGTGATACAGATGATTCAAAATGATCTGTTAGTTGGAAAGGATTAAACGAGTCTCTTATACGACAATTCTTTGAACATATTTTGTCAAAAAATGGAAATTCTCAATAATTAAATGGATAACCTATGACTAAAATTGGAAAACATTGTGGCAAAAGGAGAAATTGCACGTTTTGTGCAATTTCTTCTTTTGTCACTACGTTTTCAAAAAAATGTCTGCTGCAGAGGCGTCAGAAAGCGTGTTTATATGAGGTAAAGGGTTAAACCAGTCTCTTATACACAGGCATTTATGACGTTTCAGCACCAGACTTCACTTTTGAACTGATCAGCAGCATACGACTTTTGAAACATTGTGTCAAACGAGAAATTTTATCATAATGAGCAAGTTCACCTTTTCTCACAATGTTTTTAACTCTTTTCAATTATCATACTTAAATTTACAGACATTTTTCTTATTTTTTTAACCATGTTCAAAGTCGCCTGCTGCAGAATAACAAATGTTGTATGTGGGAAGGGTTGAGGGTGTTGACAGACATTTTTGATAGGTGAGAAAGGTGGAGTAGAAAAAAGTTTTACCTTTGATCTAGTAAGTTACAGAAAAATGTACAGTATTTAACCCTTTCCCTCATAACTATAGATGCTTTCTAACGCCTCTGCAGCACTTTTTGAAAACATTGTGATGAAAGAAGAAATTGCTCAAAACATGCAATTTCTCCTTTTGACACAAGGTTTTTCCACTTTAAGTCATAGGTTAATAATCCATTCAATTATAAAGATTTTCAATTTTTTGATAAAATATGTTCAAAGTCGTCTGCTGCAGAATGGTCGTATTAGAAAAAGTGTTAACCTTTTCCCAAATGCACACTTTTGGATGCACCTACAGGAGATGTTTGAAAAGATTGTGACAAAAGGAGGAATTGCTCATAATGAAATTGTTCTCCTTTTGCTACAATGTTTTCCATTCTTTTCAATAATTAAATGTTCTCAGTTTTAGAGATTTTCTATTTAATTTCCTATATACTTATATTACGATGGAAAGGATTACAATAGGAGAAAAATAAATAATCATTTGCTTTTAGCCGTTTAACCCTTTCCCTCATACGACAATTCTGCAGCAGATGACTTTGAACATATTTTGTCAGTACATGAAAAATCTCTATAATTATATGGATAACCTATGACTAAAAGTGAAAACAACATTGTGGCAAAAGGAAAAATTGCATGTTTTGTGCAATTTCTTCTTTTAATTGTCACTATGTTTTCAAAAAGCCGTCTGCTGCAGAGGCTTCAGAAAGCGCCTATATGAGGGAAAGGGTTAAATACTATAATAACTGTTCACTGCTGCAGTCTTCCGAAATAACTTTAAAGATGATTCTCTTAAGTACCCACAACATATATTTTGAAGATCAAATGAAGAAGTACTTGTAACTTATAGAAGAAACACTGGGTTATTGTGCAAAGCAACTTAAAACAACATACAAATAAACAAACAAAAACCTTGATCTGACCATACAGCCCTGTTTTGTGGGTACTCTCCTAATGAGACGACCCTTACAGTACCAACCGAAGGACTAGATAAGGCGAAGTTAGCTCGTCTTTTCCATTTAACATCTCTCTCATGACTTAACTTAATGCGAATTCTTTTGATTACCCAAAACATAGGTTTGAGGCTGAAATAAGGATTTAAGGATGTGAAATACTCTCCTCATCTAGAGCTCTGACCCACAGCACAAGCTTGGTTGGCTTAACCCTTTTCCTTATATAGAAACTTTCTGACGCCTCTGCAGCAAACAGCTTTTTGAAAACATATTGACAAAAGAAGAAATTGCACAAAGCGTGCAATTTCTTCTTTTGTCACAATGTTTTCCCCTTTTAGTCATTATAAGGTTATCCATTGAATTATAGAGATTTTTCATTTGTTCACAAAATATGTTCAAAGTCGTCTGCTGCAGAATTGTCATATTAGTGAAAGGGTTTAAAGAAAGGGAGATACAGTGAGGAACAGATCAGTTAACTCCTACTTAAATAGCCTTCTGACCACAGTTCAACATGATCAAGGTTGAACCCTTTCCCACATACAACAAATCTGCAGCAGACATATGAAATTTCTCCTTTTGCCACAATGTTCTCAAATGTTAAACTAGCAGGGAAAAAGTAAACCTTTTTCCCAACATTTTAATTTACAACAAAACATTTCTGCAAAATTAATTAATGTTTCATTATTGAAAACTTGTCTTAGAGTTAATTGAACACATTTCAGTAAAAGCTCAATAATAGCGTTTCTCCTTTTGCCACATTTTTTTCAAAAGAATTCTGCTTATGATGCAGCAAAAGAGGCCTGCATGTTGGAAAGAGTTAAGCCTTCTTTTCACTCATATAGACGCTTTCTGATGCCTTTGCAGTAGACAGCTTTTTTGAAAATATAGTCACAAAAGAAGAAATTGCTCAAGATGTCTCAGCAATTCCCTCTCTTGTCACACAGCTGAGCTTCGGTAGCGACGCTGGCTGGTAATCCAGGGGTTTATATGGAAAAACAGCCAGTTGCTTAGGAAGACTGTTGTGTGGAGAAAACCAGGAAATACATGAGGAGGTGAACAGTGGCCGCCTTGACATGACTTGAGAAATTGTTAAAAACGGCGTTAAACCTCAATCACTCTTGCCACAATGTTTTCCACAGTTTTAGGTTATCCTTTCAATTACAGAGATTTCCCATTTTTTGACAAAATATGTTTAAAGTCGTCTCCTGCAGAATTGTTGTATGACTCGGGAAAGAGTTAATGATCCTGTCATCTCAAAAATGTTTGATGTAACAAAATCAAGTCATAAATTGTCTTGGTCACTTTACTTACGTTACATAGCAAAGGTCGAGTGGTGTCTTATTACTATCAAGTCATTTTATAGTAAATATCTTTGGTAAATACCCCAATAAATACAGCTTTTGATTTAAAGCTGCTGAACTCAAGATTATTGATAGTTAAGTTAACGTTTAAAAACTGTTCAAACATGGTCTTGACATATTAGAATCGTATTTCTGAGATACAATAAGAGATATTATTTCACTTTCCAGAACAATGAACATCTAAATATTAATTTTTAGCTCGACTATTCGAAGAATAAGGGGAGCTATTGTTGTCACCACGACGTCGGCGTTGGTTAAATTTTTTGTGCAAGCTAGCAATTACCCTTATAACTTACATACGCTTAGGCCAATGATCTTCAAACTTGGTATGGACATACTTCATAGCAAGTTGGTGATGCCTACACAGTTTGGAGTCAGTAGGTCAAAGGTCAAGGTCACAGTGACTTTCTATATATACGTTCATGGTTAAAGTTTTTGTGCAAGCTAGCATTTACCCTTATAACTTACATATGCCTAGGCCAATGATCTTCAAACTTGGTATGGACATACTTCATAGAAAGTTGGTGATGCCTACAAAGTTTGGAGTCTGTAGTTCAAAGGTCAAGGTCACTGTAACTTTCTATATAGAAACATTTCATGGTTAAAGTTTTTGTGCAAGCTATCAGTTACCCTTATAACTTACATAAGCCTAGGCAAATGATCTTCTAACTTGGTATGAACATACTTCATAGCAAGTTGGTGATACCTACACAGTTTGGAGTCTGTAGGTCAAAGGTCAAGGTAACTGTAACTTTCTATATAGAAACAGTTCATGGTTAAAGTTTTTGTGCAAGCTATCAGTTACCCTTATAACTAACATACGCCTAGGCCTATGGTCTTTAAACTTTGTATGGACATTCTTAGCAAGTTGGTGATGCCTATAAACGTTGGAGTCAGTAGGTCAAAGGTCAAGGTCTCTGTGACCTTCTATATGGAAACAGTTCATGGTTAAAGTGTTCATGCAAGCTAGCATTTACCCTTATAACTAACATACACTTAGGCCTGTGATCTTCAAGTAGGTTTTATTATTTATTAATTTCTTGTATTTTTGAACTTTGCATTTAGCACAATTTTATTTATTTTTTAAATTTCTTGCGTTTTTAAACTTTGTGTTTAGCTCGATGTTTTTTTTAACTTTTATATATATAATTTAAAAAATCAATTGTATAAAAATGATTCAATAAGAATATTACGCGAAATTAAATGTCTCGCTGTCCCTAGCTTTGACTATCAATGCAAGTGTTAAAGACAAAAAGTAAAATAACATAATGCAAAGTTAAAAAAATACAATGAGTATTATAAATATTTTCATTTGCTTTTACATTATAGAGTATATTTATGATTTAATTGTACTTAAAGGCAATAAACTGAAATAACGCTTATGTGAATAAGCGGTGTATAGTCGAGCATGCTGTCCTCCGACAGCTCTTGTTATTTGAAGGGAATATGTCAAGTTGACTTTTGAAAACGTTTTGGCAAAAGGAGATATTGCTCATGATGAGTATTTTCCTGTCTGTCGCACATGTTTTAGACAAGGATTTTATGTCTCCTGCCTTGTCATTGAGACATGTATAGATCACTTCTCTAATGTCTGTTGTCTGTCTGTAGTGCATCTGTCCATCACATTTTCACTTACAGACAAAGCATTGCACTCTTGTTCTATCCTATTTACAGATATAATGTATGATCAGATATAATTGTTAAAATGTTACAAATATGATGTTGTTTGTGCATTGCTATATTGTTTCTAATATAAGTTGGCTTCTGTGCCAATTGCTCTAGATCAGCTCTTCTTGTGTCCGGCATCTTTTGTGTGTATTGACATAATATCTAGGACAAGTTTGATAACCAGCCATATCGCTGTTGTCACTCAAGAGTTGCTGTTTAATTAAAGAAATAATCTCAAATCGGTATTGTCAGATCATTTACATTTGAAGCCTTTATCCAATCATCACCAAATTTAGTCAAAATGTGTATGGGCATAATATCTCGGACAAGTTTTATAACCAGCCATATTGCTCAAATCACTCTTGAGTTATCACCCTTTAATGACAGAAATTACCTAAAATCGGTCTTGTCCGCTCAATAACTTTAGAACCCTTTGTCCAATCATCACCAAATTTGGTTAAAATGTGTATGGGCATAATATCTCGGACAAGTTTTATAATCAGCCATATCGCTTTAGTCTTTTTATTTGATCATTACCGGTACCAAATGTTGATGGGCAGAATATCTTGGTCAGGTTCAATAACTAACCATGTTATCTTAGTGACTCCACACTTATGTCTCTCGAAATGGCCAAAACTATATTAATAGTGTCCACTTTCTATTTGCCTGATGTACAACCAATTATCACTATACATTGTCTCAAAAAAACAGGACAACATATTTTGTGACAATTGGCGCTCTTGTTCACAATGTTATCAAAATGCACTTGCATGTGAGAAAGGGTTTAGTATATATTCAATATGCATAATTTGGTGTTGGGAAAAACTCTTTAATCCATGTTTTTGATGTTTGTTTGTATTTTAACTTAGAACATTGTGATACATTAATGCTCACCAGTATGATATGCAATTTTTACCAGATACCTAGATGTGTGTGTCCTAGGTCTCTGTTGATATGCAATTTTTACCAGAGACCTAGTTGTGTGTGTCCTAGGTCTCTGCTGATATGAGAAAAAAAATGTGAAAAAACATATGTGTGCAGTTTGTTTATTTATACTATTCCTTGTAAGAGGAGCCCATACTAGAAGGTTTTTATAGGCATGTTTCCTGCGGCGTCCAGTATGTTGTCAGCTCAATAACTTTAGATGCCTTTGACCAATCATCACCAAATTTTGTCAGAATGTGTATTGGTATAATATCTCGGACAAGTTTGATAACTAGGCATATCGCTTTAGTCAATCGAGAATTATCGCTCTTTAACTATAGAAATTACCTAAAATTGGTCTTGTCAGCTCAATA
>JAUELF010231349.1:0-13514 GCA_031471495.1 Clinocardium nuttallii
ATAGGTTATCCATTCAATTAGCGAGATTTTCTATTTTTTTGACAAAATATGTTCAAAGTCGTCTGCTGCAGAATTGACGTATGAGGGAAAAGGTTAATGGGTTTAGTAGTCTATAAGCAAAGAAATTATAATTGCTCAATTTACATTGATACAAAATAATCCTCTATTCTCTCTCTCTTCTCTCTCTTTCTCTCTCCATTTTGTTCACCATTTCTCATTGAATATGATGAGAACATTTTTAAATCCATGTTTGGCCTTAATTGCACTACATGAACTAAGATGCACACTGCAGTAAACTCACATTATTGTCAACTTAACCCTTTCCCACTTGCAGACACACCTGTAGAAGATGTCTTTTTAAAAACATTGTGGCTATCGAATGGACAAATTGCTCATTATTTCCAAAAAATTAAATTTACTTTTAACCATATTTTAATGAGATGTTTTTTTAGTGGTCTGCTACAGATTTGTCTTATTATGTGGAAAAGGGTAAATGCGAAACTATTGTAACTACATGATAATACAATATGTACCTACAACTGTTTTGCCCTTGGTCCCACAATTAACAACTTTTTTTTTTTTACAAAGTGGACGGAATGTCTGAGGAAAACATCAAAATCATATAAATAGGTACATTTTAAAACACTGGTTACAGTTAAACATTTCAACCACATTCATAATTCATTTAACAATCGCCCGAAACTTAGCTTGGGAAAATGTTGAAAATGCTCGTTTTGAGTAAGTCCTCCCTTTTTCCACATTGCTTTTAAACATTGCCTGTATCAGGTTAAGAAATACAACATGTTTCCAAAATACTGTGACAGGTTTAAGGAAATGAGAAAGATAAATAATGATGTTACATACTGCTATGGTACACAAAATGAGAAAGATAAATAATGATGTTACATACTGCTATGGTACACATAATGATGTTACATACTGCTATGGTACACATAAACAATATTCAATCCCCCTTCCAACATACAGATGCTTCAGATGTCTCTGCAGCAGATGACTTTTGAAAACATTGTGGCAAAAAGGAGAAATTGCTCATAATAAGCAATTTCTCCTTTCGCAGCGATGGTTTCAAATCAATTTGATAATTTACAGTAACAGCTGTACTCTCCTTTTGTCACTGTTTTCAAAAGCCGTCTGCTGCAGAGGCGTCAGAAAGCGACTATATGAGGGAAAGGGTTTAAAACAGTAAACACAATCATGTTATGGTAACAACTGCAAATCTTTTTAAAAACATGTTTATATTCATATACTTTGCGACATGTTTTTATACATATCAATCAAATCATGCTCAAAAGTGTGATGCCTTTGAGAACAGATTTGAAAATAGTAAATGTAATTGACAACTTCAAACAGTACAGGACAAATTGCTCTTTAAGTGCTTAAATAGGTTGTCTGCTGTGGAGGCATGAAGTTGTATCTATACTGGAAACAATAAAAAAATTATGATACAGAACTATTGAAAACATTGTGGAAAAAGGAGAAATTGCTTCCGATGAGCAATTTCTTCTTTTCCCACAATATTTTTTTTAATATCTGTATGAAAAACACACAACATTACATCAGATAAACATTAAAACTTACTCCAAATAGAAAGTGCATCTCTACAAAAAGAAACTAAAGAACTATTAAAAGTTTTACATATGAAGGTATTTTAAGTGTCCCATTTACTATCTAGGTATATTGCACAAGATTTAGTGGTATTATTAAGTAATTTTTTCATTTTCTATCTTATTTGCTTGTAAAAAGTCATTTTTTTCATTGCTACAATTTTATTGGAAGTTTGGAAAAATAAGTGCATTCAATTTTTATTGTTTTTTATTCGAAATGGTCAAAGGTAAGATTTTATCTTTCAGGTTAAAGATTTTATTGCATAAAGTTATTTTTCTTTATATTCCGGGCTGTGCTCTTGTATAGAGACAATTGACAAGGTGGTATTTTCTTAATGAATTTAGATACTGATGTATTCTTAAAAAATATGTAAATCTGTATTATAAGTCAACTTATTAGTAACCAACATTGTTAGAAAAAACAAAAATTCAAAAATTCGAATTTTGAAATGAAATGATAAATGGACATTAAATGTGTATGGAAAAGGGGCAAACAAAAATGAGTCACTCTTATAAATTAAAATTTTCATAATATGCTAATAATGAGGAAAAAACATGAGTGTGTATTTGTTTATTTATTTACAAAATTATCACAGGTTTGCTTTGATAAGCGTTTTGTTTACTTTTATCAGCCATCACAACTGGTAAACAAGAAAAAAAAAAATCTTTTAAAAAACAAACTTTGGCAGTGTTATCCATGGTACTGTTCCAACACCAATATTCCAACTACGATCATTGCAACTTCTTCTTCTTAATATCTTCTGTTATACAAATGTAATTTAACACCCCTGCAGCAAAGGACTTTGGAAACATTGTGACAAAAGGAGAAATTGCCCATAATGCGCAACTTCTTCTTTTGTCACAATGTTTTCTACAGTATTAAAAAAATAAATCATTTTTTATCAAGATATTTTCAAGGTTGTCTGCTGTAGATTTTTTGTATGTGGGAAAAGGTAACCAATGTTCCACATATGAATTACTCCTTCAGCCAAAATAAAACTTTTCAGAACTGTCTGCTTTTAGTCAATTGCTTGGTGTTATACGCCGCTTTCAACATTTTTTCAGTCATATCAGAGCATTTCCTGGGTATGCTACCAGTACATTGTACTGCTGATCCATTTATCCTGACACGAGCCAGTCAGTTCTAACCAAACAACCCTGAGCGCCAAAGAGGGAAGCCATTACTACCATTTGTAGTCTTTGGTTTGACCAAAACAGGGATCAAACCCACAACATCCCGTATCCATGGAGGACACTACATCACCGAGGACACTACACCACCAAGGCAGGTGTTTTGGGGAAAAAAGTCTTATATGTGTATCTCCAAATGTTGAAGTTAAATTTGCATTTGAAGTTGTTAACAATGTTGAAAAATAAAAAGTTGCAATGATTTTGTCTACTCCTTTACAACCACTTTTGGAGGGTTTGGCAAAACCTACCTTCCTTGTTTGACCTTGACCTTTATCAGTTGTGTTGTCATGGAGACACATACATGATCTTTAAGGTCACTGATGGTAGTAAAAGGAATTCTACTTTCTCTATATGGCTAGTAGTTATCACACACTACTACCTTAGTACTACTACGCCTGACCACACAAAAAGGTACAAGTTGGCTTAGTGAACAGTGTAGAGCCAGATCAGCTTGTGCATCTGCACTGTCTGACCAAGGTCTACACTGGTCACATTTTACTCACACAAGCTAGTTATAGAAGCTTCTGTCAACTTGTGTAGATGTTTATAAGACTGATCTGAACCTACAGTACACTGTTCAAAAATGCCAACTTGTACCTTTTCACAGGGATAGGTGCATATTTGTTCCCCCTATATATCATCACACATATTGGAAGGCTTGGATCCCTTTTTACAAAGAGGTCAAGGCACCATGTGATTTTGAATTGGGGAGTTTTCTTTTCTGGTCTATAAATAGCACTATTTATGCTTGTAAAATTGGTTAGAGCACTACAAACACGTTATTTTAACACTCATGGGTGAATGGTAAATTATTTCTTTGATGCAATAATTAACTTCTCTTTATGTCCATTGTTTTTAAAATTTGTTACTGCATATACCATCCATAAAAGATGGTTTATATTTTATTTTTAAAAAGGGGGGAGAGATCTTATCAATTAAACAAATTCTGTGATTATTTTCATGAGTCAGTTTCAACACAATCTAATAAACCAAACTTATATCAATTTACTCAAGGATATCTGAACTTCATGTATCTCTTGTTGTTGTTTTTGAGTAAAGAATTATATCTGTTCATGAAATTAATTTGCAACCCATATATTAAAAGTGACGTCAGGAACTAAGTTAGAAAACCAAAATTGTATTTACAAATTGTGAAAATTCAATTACAAAAAATGTTTTATTGAATGTAACAGGTGATCAACTTCATGGAAAAACCAGGTATGTTAAGTTTGGTAAAAATCACTCTAAATAAAGCCTTACTTATATCAAACAAAATTAAGTGTTATTTACAGAATATAATATCAAATAAATGAAAACAAAATGAATAAATACGAATAAGTTAATTAATGTGTATTGAAAAAAAAAACATGAAAGAAATCTAATAATTTTCCTATCAATTAACAAATTTTGCTATTAATTAACAATTGCCATTATCAATTTTTAACTGCACAAATGCTAAGTTTGTAGTGTTATGCTTTATCTCCATCAACTTAAACCAGCTCTCAGAAACATAGTTTATCATCACAAAACAGGTCAATTAGATGACTTTTAAGGCAATTTGAAAGAACTTTTCCATATTTTCAGGTGTTAGTGACTGTGTTACTGACTTTGTAGGTAATTCACCAGTGCTTTTTCCTAAACCATATGCCATTTCATGAGTTCAATTATTAACAGAAATTTATTTTCTCAATGTTTTTCAAAGTCATCTGCTACACATTTCATAGTATGCCTAAATGAGGCTAAACTGCTACACCTTTAGCTTCGAAGACAGAACATTAACCCTTTCCTAGACGCACCTTAATGCAGTAGCAGCAGACGACTTTTGATGTGGCCAAAGGTGAAATTGCTCATGATGACCAATTTCTCCTTTGGCCACAATGTTTTCAACTTTATTTAACAATTAAACTATCTTTTAAGAAGATTTTTCAGGTTTTTGTCACTATGTTTTCAAAGTCGTCTGCTGCAGATTTGCTGTATGTGGGAAAGGGTTAAGCACAAACTTAACATTTGTCCAATGAAAAGAAAGATAACTCTTCCCTCCTATCTCAACTCATTACATTTCCATATCACAGACGGCTGCTATCACAGTTTCGGCTTCTGAGCTCGAAAACCAAACAAGTTTGATTTTCATATAAGTTGATTGTAGGAAAAGCAGCATTTCTACCATAGTTTGATATATATACTCCCAAAGGGGCAAAATCAATCCAAAAAGAAAGCCACTTTTACCCTACAAACAACTGCTACTATCCTTTACCTATACAATACATCATACATTTTACTAAAGTGTTATCTACTGAAATTGGAAAGCAAAATTAAGTTAATTGAAAAAATTACAAGTAAGTAGAGATGCACTTTCGTAAAGGAAAGAATAGGGGAAAAAAAAAACAACAACTGTATTTTGGTCTTAGGAAAAACAAACAAATATCATAGGCCAGGACAGAGTCATATATATTATATGTCTCTGATCACGATAAGATGGAATTAACAGGTATTTCTATTAATATACAATAAACCCCTGTTGTTGGTACTCAAAAGCATCATCATCTCAGTGATTCTAAGTGATTTTCTTTTTAAAGCATGTCCTGAAGTCAGTATAAAACGCAATGATATAAAGTAAACATAAATAAATTGCAATTTTAAAAAAAGATCTGCGGTTCTTACCATAATATAATTAATTACATGTACATCCAAATATCAATATGAATACAAAAAATAATTCGCCTTCAAAAATAAATCTTATTTGACAAAATATGCAATACTTATGATAATTAGTTGTATTTAATATGCAATACTTTGAAAACTCTTTGGAAAAAGGAAACATTGCAAAAAAACAACCAAGAACTTTTAATCTACAATAATCTAATCTCAACAGAGTCCTAAACATCTGTAAAAAGATGGAGAATGCTTTCTTGAAATTAGATTTCTGTATCTGCCATTTAACTCAATGCCATCGGATAGCTACTTTTTATCACAATATTGTCCTGCTTAACCCTTTCCCTCATATAGACGCTGTCTGAGGCCTCTGCACCAGATGTCTTTTTGAAAACATCGTGACAAAAGAAGAAATTGCTCAATATGAACAATTTCTCCTTCTGCCACAATGTTTTCCACTTTAAGTCATAGATTATCCATGCAATTATAGAGATTTTCTATTTTTTGACAAAATATGTTAAGTCGTCTGCTGCAGAATTGTCGTATGAGGGAAAGGGTTACGAGTTTGGTTTTTGTACTGGTCTAAAATACTGATTGACATTTTGGTTTTCATACAAACATGAAACAATTTGCCATTGTCTGTTTAGATAAATAAAGAATAGAAACTAGTCTAGTACTAGTACATGAGCATTAACAGTTTTACTGTTTTTGAAAGTAAATCTAAAAATAAATATACAAATATTATCAAGATAAAGTATATGTTATAGAATTATACAAAAACAAAAAACAAAAGTTCAAAGAAATTTTAAAAAAATGGACGGAAAATTGTATATATATATTAGATATTAGAAAATTGTGAAATTATGCCATGATATGGGGCATTGAAATTTAATTTATTTAAAATCTCACCTCATAGAAATATGAAAGCATAATAATGATTATTTTTCATTCCATAACAAACCTTCTTTCAATAATTTATTTTTAACATTACAACAATTCAGATAAAAACAATATTTGACATTCTATGCTGCAGATTTTTTTTTAAATGAAAAAAGAAAATGTTTAATGCTGTAGATGTTGCTATCAGAGTAGACATCTCGTACAGATCATTTGTAATCAGAATTTGTCATTATAAACTCATAAACATTTGAATTGTAGAAACATAACCCTTTCTTACATACTGCAAACATTTGAAAACATCTCAGCAACAAGATTAAAAATGTCCTTAAATGTAGCATTAATTATTGAAAAGATGTGAAAACATTGTGGCAAAGGGAGAAATTGCTCGTTTTGACAAATTTCTCCTTTTGTCACCATGTTTTCTAAAGTTGTCTGCTGCAGTCTTGTCAGAACGTATCTTTATATGGGAAAGGATTGAGTTTTGGATGGACAAATCAGTTGTATGTAGTAGTAAAACACATTTCTTTATGGAATAATAATTCCAATATCATGACTTATTTTTAACCATCAAAATGGAAGTGCCTTAAACCTGGGACTACTAATACGGGGAAGAGAAACGAGTTTGCTTGTTGTCTTTACAAAACTGTTTGTGTACGTAAAGCTCGATAAGCAGGTAGATAAACCGTCTACAGGTAATGCGGAATATCGATCAATAAGAACGACAGGCATATTATATAGCGTTATATAGATTATCGCACTTGTTTCTCTTCCCCGTATTAGTAGTCCCAGCTAAAACTTATGATTGTTATGAACAACAAACCACCTTATAAGAAATTAATACATAAACGTTTCAGTATTGTCAGATTGGTTGAAATTTGGAGTGTGAAGCACTCATATTTACATACTTACAATTAACAAAATAAATGATACAATTAATCTGACCTCCAGAAGTCATTAATCAAAAACAGAATAACATATGAAAAATGTTTTATGAGGATTGTATTGTTCTCAATGATTGACACCTTGCAGCAGAGCGGAGATAGTTGTGGTTCTCTGCATATTGGATTTCGGGGGGTAAGACGGGGTTTTGACGTAAACAATCACTCGTAACAATGCATGCATAATGAGTAAACACGAATAACGCATGAAAGATTACGAGCCGCTATTCGAAAAAGATAATAAACCTTTTCCCACATACATACACTTTCTGAAGCCTCTGATGCAAATAACTTTTGCAAACATTGTGGCAAATGGAGAAATTGGTCATAATTATTTTCAATTCTATTTCATTAATAGAAATTATTGATATTTTGCCAAGATATTTTTAAAGACGTTTTCTGCAAATTGTTTGTATGTGGAAAAGATAATTACTTTCAACATCAACAATAACAACAAAGGAAAATTGCCTTACAAAAGTACACATGATTTGGATTTCTCGGATTTCGCAGATTTATTCGATTTTGTGGATCGAGCTGTGGGTGGGGGTGACTCTCGTCTCTTCGGTAATTTCTGTTTTTCTTTCTTTTCTTTCTTTTCTTTCTTTTTATCATCACTACTACTACTACTACTACTACTACTGCTTGAATGCGAGCCAGCACTTCCCTTTCTGTCTGATTTAGCTTTCTTTTTCTGCCCATCTTGAGTTTGTTTCTTCTTCTTTTCCTCATCAGAGCTGGAGGAAGAAGAATCTGAATCGTGTTTTTTACCTTTTCCTCCCTTTCCTTTTCCCCCGTCTGCTTTTTCCCCATCTCCTTTTCCCCCGTCTGCTTTTTCCCCATCTCCTTTTCCACCTTCTACTTTTTCCCCATCCCCTTTACCCCCTTCCTCTTTTCCCCCATCTCCTTTAACCACAACTCCTTTCCCCCCGGCTCCAGCATCGTCTTCATCATCAGTATCTGAATAAAATATTGTCAAGCCTGTGTTAGCAACCTGTTAACCTTTTCCCACATACAACAAATCTGCAGCAGACTACTTTAAAAAATAGTGACAAAAACCTAAAAAATCTCCATAAAAGAAAGCTTAATTGTTATAGAAAGTTGAAAACATTGTGGCCAAAGGAGAAATTGCTCGTTTTGAGCAATTTCTGCTTTTGCCACAATGTTTTCAAAAGTCGTCTGCTGCTAGTGCGTCAAACTGTGTCTGCAGGTGTGAAAGGGTTAAAAGCAGCTAGTTTTATTTTATTTTACATTTTACTTCTTCTAAGTTGCCTTCTTGGCTCAGCAGCGACTTTTATGATTCCAAAATGAAAAAAATAATTATGCACTTGACTTCCGCTAAGAAACTTTTTTGGCTAAGCAGCCAATTGAAGAATTTAATACCCCTTTTCCCATTTTACAACACAACTTTTGACAACATTATGGGAATTGGAGGAATTGCTTGGGTTGGTTGAGCAAGTTCTTCTTTTACATAAAGTAATAATCTCTGTTTAGTTGTTTTATTCCACAGATGATTATATACGTCTCACGAGATATCAATTTTCCACACCCCTCATAGACAATGCCAAACCCAGTATTCCTACTGCAACATAATATTCCCTATACAGACCAACCTGTGTTTAAAGACCACCCATGGGAAGAGAATAATCTGGTCTTTGTTCACAGGTGGTCTTTAATTGCAGGCTCATCTATGCAGAAAATGATTAATTAGGAAATTAAAAGTGTGGTTGCAAAAGACAGGGAATTGCTATACAAAATTGGTCTTTAACATAGGTTTGACTGTACATGTATATATATAGCACATAAAACAAACAGATATTCTGATCATATCTGACAAGAGACCCAACTAAATTAAATGTATGCTGCTTACCATTACATACAACAGAATGTGTGAAAGGCTGGGTACCAGAGCTTTTTCTTTAAAAACATTAAATTGATTGTTTGAAAATTTAATTTGTTAAAATTGAAATGTGGCATCTCCACCACAGATTTGGCCTACATATTTACTCGAATGAAAGGGAAAATGTATACAAGCCTGATTTGCAGACTCATTTTTACATATCAGCAGCAGACTCATTTTTACATATCAGCAGCAGATGAATTTTGAAAACATTCTGGCAAAAGGACAATATGCTCATAACAAGCAATTTCCAAGTATTGTTTTCAAAATGTGTCAACTGAAATAGCAGCTAAAGTATCTGGGAAATAGAAAATGCTTTTTTTTTTAATTACCTAAACATTTTCCGACATACAGACACTTTCTGACGCCTCTGCAGCAGATGACTTTTGAAAACGCAAGAGAGGAATTTGCTTATAATAAACAATTTCTCCTTTTATCACAACTTTTTTCAACTTAGTCCCATAGTTTTACTTTCATTTATAGATGTTTTCAATAGTTTGCCAAGATGTTTTCAAAGTCGTCTACATTCAGATTTGATGTATCAAGAAGTTAATATTTCAAAGAATACACTTTTTTCAAGAAATACAAAATTCCAAATGAAGCAGCCACAATTATATATTCAAATGAACTAACTAAAATTTCATGAATATTCATTATACAGCCTGGTACCCTGCACTCACACTGAAATGGTATGGCACCTACCAAGCTTTCCTACCTTTCTCCAGCGGTATCAAGGCAATACACTTCTCCGCCTGGTCGTTTGTTGGAGCATGGTAAATATCCTTGATGATCTTTGTGGAGACTTTCTTCTTGTTATGTTCCTCAGCAACATCTATCATTTTTCTCATGTGAGCCTAAAAAACATAGGTTTGGTAATATAAATTATCAGAAAAACATAGGTTTGGTAATATAAACCACCGGAAAAACATAGTTTTGGTAATATAAACCATGCAAAAAACATAGGTTAAACCATCCGAAAAACATAGGCTTGGTAATTTAAACCATCCGAAAAACATAGGTTTGGTAATATAATCCATCCGAAAAACATAGGTTTGGTAAATCTGCAGCAGACGACTTTGAAAATATTCATAAAAACCTATTAAAAATCTCTTTAAATGAAAGTATAAAACCTCAAATAGAGTTGATAGCATGTGGTAAAAGGAGAAATTGCTCATGATGAGCAATTTCTTTTGTTACATTGTTTTTGACAGTTGTCTGCTGCAGATGCATCAAAACCTCTTTCAGTTACATCTTTTATAACTGTTTTCAACATACAACAATTTTGCAGCAAAGGATTTTGACAATAATTATCTTGGAAAAGATATGGAAAATATCTATAAATGAAAGAATAATTAATGAATAAAATTGAAAACATTGTGGCAAAGAGGAGAAATAGTTTTTTATGTGTAATTTTATCCATTTGCCACAATGTTTTTAAATATCAGCTTCTATACTCCAATATGTGTAAGCTTTTTGGGGAAAACATTTCAAACACAAAGACCTACTTGCAGTGCACTCTTTAACTAATTCCCACTTGCAGACCCGTTTCGACACATATGCAGCAGAAGAAATTTGAATGCATTGTGACAATGGAATGCTCATAATGATCAATTTCTCTCGTTGTCACACTGCTTTAAACTCTTTATAACCAATAAACTTTCATTTTTAGGGTTTTCCTATAATTTTTAACAGATGTTTTCAAAGTGGTCTGCTATGATGGTAAAGGGTAAAAACATATTTGTAAATGATAGAACATTTCTCCTTTATTCACAATGCTTTAAACATTGCTTTTGCATACCAAGAATTTCTATTATTTTACTCAGTTGTTTTCCATTTGGACGGGTTTATAATATTACCGGTATATAAAAAGTAAATATCATAATTTTACGGGTATATAGTAAATGCTCACCAATTTTTGCTCCATCTTTTCTTGTCTTT
This sequence comes from Clinocardium nuttallii, assembly GCA_031471495.1. Classification (NCBI taxonomy): domain Eukaryota; kingdom Metazoa; phylum Mollusca; class Bivalvia; order Cardiida; family Cardiidae; genus Clinocardium; species Clinocardium nuttallii. The sequence goes on from JAUELF010231349.1 coordinate 11,142, forward strand.
TTTTCAAAGCTGAAACTTCCATCATGTACTTCACCTTTTCTGGATCAAATCTCTGAGATAAAAAAAATCAAACATAAAATTCTCTCTTTTCCTCATACAGATGATTTGTCTTTAATGCAGACATCTTCCTTGTGATGACCAATCTCTTCTTTTGCCACAATGTTTTTTAAAGTCCTTTGCTGTAGATGCGACTGCAGGTGGGAAAGGGTTATTCATTTCCCTTCCTCAGACCTCTGTCGCTTCTGAAGCAGATAATTTGTTGAACAAGAGCGCCGTAGAGGGAACCACAATGCTCTTCTGTCAAAAAAGGGGTATTACTGAATAATTATTAAAGCGTTATGTGACTTGGCAAAGACATATGCTTATTAATCCTAGGAACATGTGTACCAAGTTTTATTTGAAAATGTTAATGTGTTTTTGAGTTATGTGGTAAGGTTAAAGTTTTGTGATAACGCAGACACAGACGATGACGCCAAGGGTATTGCAAAAGCCCAACCTTTTTTCCTTGAAAAAACAGATGAGCTAAAAAGGAGAAACTTTAAACTAAGTATTAAAATTGAAATATGTATGTTAAACACTGAACCAATGCTAATGTCCACAAAACACCATTGAATTGTTAAACAAGGGGTATAACGGGGAAAGAACACACAAATAAACAAAGACAAAACAACTTCTTCAAAGTTGGGGGCAATTGTATTGAATTAACTGTTTAACCCTTTCCCACATATGCATGATTTATGATGGCTTTGTAGTAGACCATTTTTGAAATACATTGTGGCAAAAGGAGAAATCGCTCATATTAAGCAATTTCCCCCTTTGCGACAATGTTTTCCTCTTTTTGTCATAGGTTATCCGTTCAATTATGGAGATTTTCTATGTTTTGACAAAATACATTCAAATTCGTCTGCTGCAGAATTGTCGTATGAGGAAAAGGGTTAATGCCATTTTTTTAACAATTTTTCAGTCATATCACGGCCGCCAGGTCACCTACTCATGCGTTTCCTGGCTTTCTCACACCACTACTCCACACAGCATACTTTTCAAGCAAGTAGACTGTTAGCCCATTAGTTGAAGACGAATGACGCTTGTCACAGTGACTTCAGTTAAACATTGGAAAGAATGTTGTCCGAGCTGGGGTTCGAACTTGCAACCCCTGGATTGACAGCCCACGTCACTATTGACCTAGAGTCATGGACTCACCGTCTGATTTGTATTGAGGGCGTGGATTCCGCCCTGGCTAGACATCTTCTTCTTTAGCCCGGCCTTGGGTTTTGAGTCTTTCTGTTTGCCCCACAGTTGTATGATGAAGGCACCTTCTTTCAGGAAATCTACAACCTGCCAGATAAACAATGCAATATAAACACTCACTTCAAGGGACATTCATTTACTGTTTTCAATAGGATGATAATTTTAACCTTTATCTCCAAGATGACAATTGAATGTTTAAAACATTGTAGAAACATGCAAACTTGCTCTATTTCCAACAATGTTTCCAACAATGTTTCCAACTTTCTAGCAAAATGATACTAGTAATTTTACGTGATAATATACCATTTTTTCAGCTAAATACATTATGGAAGACAGTCTAGGGGTGTTAGAGCATCATCATCTTATATCAAGGACCCAGGTTTTAAACCCATGATGGGTGGGTTCCGCATTAGGGATTTTATCACAAATGGTGCAAGTACAGGTTAGTTCTCCCGGAAGCAGACATCAAGAGTGATTTACATTAATGAAGCTTCATTAACCCTTTCCCACATACAACAATTCTGCAGTAGACAACTTAACCCTTTACCTCATATAAACACTTTCTGACGCCTCTGCAGCAGACGACTTTTTGAAAACATAGTGACAAAAAAAGAAAGTGCACAAAACCTGCAAGTTCTTCTTTTGTCACAATGTTTTCCACTTTTTGTCATAGGTTATCCATTTAATTACAGAGATTTTCCATATTTTGTCCAAATATGTTCAAAGTCATCTGCTGCAGAATTGTTGTATGTGGGAAAGGGTTGAAGCTCGTTTCACAATAATTATTGATGTCAAATAAATAAATTTAACACTTTCCCTCATATAGCTGCTTTCTGACCCCTCAGGAGCAGAGGTCTTTTTGAAAAACGTGTCAACAAAAAAGTAATTTCTCCTTATGCCAATATGTTTTCAACTCTTTTCAATTATTGTACTTTTATTTAAAGGGAGTTTCCAATTTTGTTGGGGTATGTTTTCAAAGTTGGTCTTCTGCAGATTTTTTTTTTATGTAGGAAAGGGTTTATTAAAGCAGACTTATGAGAACATTGTGGAACAAGAGCGCCAAATGTCACAAAATACGCCCGTCCTGTTTTTTTGAGACCAAGTATAGTGATAATTGGTTGTACA
>JAUELF010231370.1:0-23259 GCA_031471495.1 Clinocardium nuttallii
TGGTAACACGAATCTTATCTAGTTAACCAGTTAGTATGTTACTTATTAAGTGAAATTCGCAAACCCTAACTAGATAATCAGTTAATAATGTACAAAACACTAACTGGTATCTTACGGCAGTAATATGCCACCATAGTTTTTATTTATTTATTATCTTAATACATAATGATAATTCAATATAATCAACCGGTTCCACTGTAGCTACATGTGACCCGCGTCTGGCGATTTGAGGGCTTATGGAATCTCCGTTACTGGTCAATATGAAGCTAAAATTACTAGATTTACTAATAGGGCTACAGTTACAGCTACCGAATCATCTGATGGGTGCTGTGGTTAGAGCGTACGCCTCAGTAACAGGCGAACAGGCCCAAAGTCCATCAACGATACTGAGTTTATAAGCGTTTTTAATCATTTTTGTTTTCCTAATACAAATGGCAAATATTTAATTTCTTATCAAGTATTGTTTATCAGAAAGGGAATTATTAATGTCATCATAGATATAATCACAAAAAATAATAGAAACAAATATGATGAAATATATTTTAAATAATTAAGTTGTTTTTAGCGCTGAGCCTCTGTAGCTCAGTCGAAGCGACGCGAGCTATCAATCCAGGGGTTGTGTGTTTTAACCCCAGCTCGGCCAACATTATTTTGCCAAATGGCTGTGTCACCAATGGACTAAAGTTCAATGTGGAAAAGCAGCCATTTGCTTGGAACGATTGGCGTGTGCTGTACTGGTGTGAACAAGCCAGAAAACACATGCGTAGGTGAACTGTCTACCGTGATATGACTGAAACATTGTTAAAAACGGCGTTGAACCCTAATCAATCAAGTTAACGCTAACTAAGATAAGTGGTCTATTTCAAGAGTGGATACCGTCCTTGGTGTTTCGACTGATGCGCTAACTATCAACAGTAGAAGTTCCAGTATTATACCAAGAAAATGTCGTGATACACCATTAGAAGAAACAAACAAATGAAAAAGCCATGCTAAAGTTGTCATGCAATATAATAATGTTCGTATGTAAAGACAATGAAAACGACAATCAGACTTAAACGTGAGGAACAATAATATATTGCTTTATATATCGGCCACGCCCACCCTGACTTGTCCGAAACATTCAGAAAAGCAATCGGGTTCATATCAACAAATATTGTTATTAGAAAAATAACGCACCATTTATGCAGTGACGTAAATTGCGACTTACAGTAATAACATGAGGGTCATGTGGACCCTTGTCCGTTCAACGGAAATATGCAATGTGACTTGCCAATCTCAGTACCTCATTTTGATTTTCGACCAATCAACATGGCTTGAAGTTTTATGGAAAAGGATCACCTATTAAAACGTATCTACAAAATAGCCTGCAAATCGGCCAGATAATTATAAAAAGAGTTAATTTGAATGTAACGCAGTACAAAATAGCCTGCACATCGGCCACATAATTATAAAAGAGTTAATTTGAAAGTAAAGCAGTATAAGGCAAAACAGCCCGCAACCAATCAACAAGCCACTCAACATGGCTTGAAGGAATCTGATAAAGATCCCCAAATGATCATTTCCTCAGAGGCGAAGAGTTTTAAAAGTTGTCACTATTATCCTTATCAGGAGAAACAATCACGCCCCCTGGTGTCTACGTTTATCTATCAATCAACATAGCTTCAACGAATCTGATAAAGGGTAAATTAAGGATCATTTCTACACAATTATTTGGAAATCAGCCAAATTCTTTTGAAGAAGGTTTTTAAAGTTTTCACTAATAATAGTTGTATAAGGCAAAACGGCCCGCCCTCTGGCGACCATGTGTTCATACCAAGTAATATGGCTTGATGGAATCTGATATAGGATCACCGAAGGAACATTTCTAGGAAATTATTTGAAAATCGGCAAATAGGTTTGAAAGAATCTTAGTGAGGACATTGAGAGGATGTTTCCTGTGAAGTTTTATCCAAATCGAACCCTTGGTTTTTTAGTAGAATGTGTTTAGAGACGCTCGATGCACCACATACGATGGCCAATGGCAATTACTCACATTGAGTGCTTTGTGATCAGCTAAAAATGACTGTTCCTTCGCCAAAATGAGCAACTTTTTTAACCTCAGCACAAAACAGGAAACTGAAACACTACCTATTAGTTTGATATATACACGTACGACGTTCAACGGACATCCAAAGTTGCAAACATATTACATGTATAGATATATGATCTGATCTGTGTCTAGAGTTTGATATCAATCTAAATTGTTCGAAATCCTAAAAACGATTCTAGCCAAGAAATACTCCAAAGATATGTATATGGTCATATCAGTCTCCATAGCTCGACAGGAAGGGACTTTCTTCTGCCACTTCATCCTTTACAAGTAGGTAGTCATGTGCCCTTTTAAGTCCTGTAATGAAAATGAACTATATATTGTAAGATTATCGTTATAATTTGAACAGATACCACGCATATGTCTCTCTTATCAAATACTATATTTCACATTTAAATTCGCAGTACCATATTTTGGCGTTAATTGAGGTGTTTAGCTAAAATACTTTTTTACCGAAAGATAATGCGTGAATTATACGGTGATTTATAAGGACCGTGTTAAACATTAGAGGTATCGAAGTGTAAATTTAACACTACTATAGCCAACTGTTAAACCCCGTAAATGAGTACTCATTAAAACATTGTCGGTATAAGACCTGCTTTTACCTATCATGTTAAAATCGCTCGTAACAATTCGAGTAATGTTGAGTGAATAAAGCACCTAAATGGGCTAGTGTATGAGAAAGAATACAAGTTGGCATTTCTGAATAGTTGCTCAGATCATCTTGTCCGGAAGCTCAGCTCAGTCTAATCAGAATCGCATCAAATTCACATAAAGTTCTTACAAGCTTGTGTTAGTCATATGTGAAGAGCGTGAATCTGGATCTGTACTTTTAAAAAAAGCCAAATTGTACCTTTTCTCATACACTGACTCACTTATATGAATGAGTGATTACGACCAATATTGCAAGTGCTGTCTTACTGCGGAAGAGGATACGCCGACATATGTATCAAACCCTGTTCCGTTGCGTCGAATTTTTATGACAGCAATCAGTCAGAATGCAAGATACTAACAACACTGTATGATTTGTATGTGGTCTAAATATTAACTTCTAATTAGTAACGTATTAACCAATATTTGTTGAACTTTATGAACAGTTGACATATATACAGACAAACAAACAGATACGATGCGATGAGGCGTAAGACACAAATAGTAGTGGGAGGGATAAGATGCTATGGTAATAATGAGAAATATTCAAGATAACTTACAGCAGAATTGTTAGACGATGCCTTGTACAATTCTATTCTCCTTGAAATGGCTTTTTTAACCTAAAATAAATATGTAAGGAAATGGTAAATTCGAATAATTTTTCCTAATATTAAGAAAGTAACGAACGTAATCGAGAAGAAATAGTTAGAGCAATGAGGTGGCATTGTTCTTATGCACTGCTCCGTCGGAACCCCTAATTGGCTTTTTAACGAAGAATCATCCGGAATAATAGCTCGCAATGTGTGGTAGTCAACTGATATATTACCAGGTCGAATATTTCCGATTTATTTTTATTCATAAGGTTATCATCTCATGTAAACCAAGGGATACATATTTAACCTTATAATTCGTTAGTGTTAGATGTGATCTAATGTGAACCGAGAAACGAATTCCCACCCTCACCAAACGATTGTTTAACAAAGGATCTAATGAGAACAGGTGCATCCATTTTTAAACTCACCAAATTATTATTTTACATATTACCAATTGAGAACCGATGAATCAATTGTTCACATCACCATACACAGTTTTACATTGTGTCTGATGGGAACCGATGAGTTTAACCGCACCATTCGATAGTTTAAGATATTATCTTCCTAGAACCGAGGTATCAACTGTTAACATCAACATACGATAGTTTTTTATTTGCCATATGTTAACCGAGGGATTTTTTTATTTTATTTTGATATTAGAACCGATGAATCAACTTTGAACCTCACCATTCGATAGTTTAAGATTATATCCAATTAACGGGGAGATCACTTTTAACTTGAACATTCCATAATTAAAGATAGTATCTAATGTGAATCGATGAATTAACTTTTAACCTGTCTATTCCATAGTTTAAAGGTATTATCTAATGTGAACCGATGCATTAACTTATAACCTCATCATTCGATATTTTAATATATTATATAATGTGAACCAGTTATCAATTATTAACATCACCAATATATAGTTTTTGATATCATATAATACCACTGGGAATCAATTTTACCACACGGTAGGAAAGCATTTAAAGTATTTAGGAAATCAACGTGTTAAATGAAACAAGTTAAGTCTGGTATATACTTTTGTTCATTCAAAAAAAGAAATACTGATTTGCATCGAGCAAAATGGGGTATAATGTTCTTTTAGTTTTGGAATCGTTTCCATATAGTTGGCGATTCTTTCGTTCGTTATATTTTGATCCCGTTGTATTGTCAGATTTTGCATGTATGCTTATCAGGCGGACATAGAAGAGAAAGATCTTCTGAAAGTGAACGTATTAACATACTTAAGTGTTTGTTAGTACTCCATTTGACAGATCCGGGCCAAAAAAGCTTATGTTACACTTACCTGAGAATTGGTTATACAGTGAAACAGTAAAATGAACACACCCTGGAACGACATGAAATCTAGTCTGATAAAAATAATATAATCAAAGTATTTGTTTAATGTCGTACGTAGATTATACTTTTTACACACATGTAAGATAATACAGGAACACTGCTATAACAAAATCGTACATAACTGTATAAATCGAGTTGCAAAGGTAACTTTTCCAGATAATATTAACCATTTACAAGACAAATGTAAAACATCGATGTAAGAAGGATTTAAGGTGGGGGTTTTAAGATCCTTTTTCGAAAAGTTGATATATAGAAGATATCAACAACTGTAGCGTCTACATTCAATAATAATATATAGTTTTTATTTACTAGTAGTATAGATCACTTTTAGGATGCACAATACGCAGTTGTCACACATTATATACAGTTTCAAACAAGATTTGTGGATATGACGTTCAATTCGGTGATCATCTCGTCTGTAACGATGGCATCATAACAATTACATCAAACTGATACTATATCAATATTAAAATGAACAATAAAACATTTTGTATAAAAAAGAAAGGGTTAAATAATACCTGAAGACCATTCAGGACTGCAAACGTATATTGTATCCAAGCCAAACTTTCGTTGACATAAAACACACCAATCACCCAACTTCCTCCTGTCAGTGGTAGTAAAACACACAGGCAACGTACACCGGTCCTTTATAAGAAAAGTCAATGTATTATAAACTTAGTCTGTCAGTGATAACCAAATTAACAAACAACGTAGACCGGTTATGAACAAAAGAAGAAACTTGTTCTACACAATGATATACAGTCACAATGACAGTAAAAATAAATTAAGTAGCTTTACGGCCAACCCCATACAAAGTAATAAATAAACAACTACAAAACAACAACTGGTGTAAGACTCCTAAGACTTGAAATGCTGACCCATCTTCAAGGAAGGAATTATCAGTCTAAATTTAGGACATCTAGTATGTTAATTTAGCAAAATAAAGTTTTCTTGGATACGGTAAACAAATTTTTTCAGCAGCTTCAGCCTTTCCCTACTCACCTAATATAGTTGAAGGCTTATATATACACATTGCAAAAGTTTACTACGACTCCTATGTTTGGAATAATATATATAACACTCAAATAGCAAGGACAGTTTGCATGACTTTAACTAGTGCTAATATGCACACAGTGAGAGTAAAACGTATATCTGGAAAAAGGTAAACCACCCTGAGTGCAAGCATTTCCATAAAAGATGTCGATACAATTTTATATATCAGAAGATTTAGAAGAAGCTGAAAAATCTCATACATGTTTACGTGAGTGGTCGACCAGGTTAAAAGTGCGAAGTAATAGATATATTTCTAACACTATCAGAGAAGAAACAAGGACTGCATGTATATTCGACTATAACATATTATAAGCTTGCTCAATTATCAATGTTTGAACAGTGTAGACAATCCTTTAACTTAAAACAAAACACCTATGGTAAATACCACTCAGAATTGAAACCGTAACAATGTCATATATCAATCAAAAACGGGGAAGGAAACAAAACATCGTTAAGGTACACGGTGCTTTTCTGCATTCCAGTGCCTAACCCATGTATATAAAGTTTGTTTGTAAAAAATAACCATATAACGAGAGAAGAATACAAACTTACTTAACTTTGTCAATCCTTGACCTTTGTTTAACTGTTCGGACATTGAACATCGCTTTTATGACTATACACAACAGGAAAAAGTTCGCCTAAAATGGATGAAGTGCGTTTGGCGTTTCGTGAACTCAAATGGGTTATGACATGCTATGACCAATTTCCCTGCCAAAAGCAATTAAATGCTTATGCAAACAATGCAGATTCAGATGAGACAGCTCTTCTCTCTTAAAATCTGCATTTGTTCTACTTATGCATTCAATTTTAACAAAGTGTCGGGTATAAGACGTTATAAAGTTGTAAACATTTCAAAAGTATCAGTTATTTATTAGCGTTGTTTAGGGACAATTGTATTTGTCTCCGTTCCATTATATATATACATACTTTTATTACACCAATATATATACATGCATCTCTTAACGAATTGTCACGTGGAAGAATGTTTAGTGAGATGATAACTGACAATTATTTTATAAACCAACATTTAGAAGCTGATATAATAAAACAGTGTGTTTACTTTGTTGCAGTAATATATTACTATTCAAAGAAAATGTAAGACTATTTATTCTAATGGGTTTTTAAATTTCAAGTAAACCTTTTTATTTATATATAGATACACCATTTACACAAATAGTGTATTGTTTTAGAAACTTTTTTAAACGCTAGCATATTCTTAAATATAACGTGGTAAGACATATTGAAAGGATGCAAATGTTTTCTCTGCTGGCGGTTTATACCGAGTCATTTTTGGCTTGTCGTGGAAAGTAAGACCCCGAGATAACATTACCATTTTAAACAAAATTCATGAGTTGACATAGATTTAAGTTGGTCATCTTATCGTCATATTGGATGCTTATATAATGCTTTATTATTATATGTGTTTATCAATCTGAGAACATATTACAGAAGGCAGCCCGCGAATGTACATAGACATAGCTATATATTTAATATTTTATGACGATTATGCCCAAAACAAGACAATACAAGGTTTGTAGAGCTTGTAAAACGACAATGGTTGATTGATTATTTTGACTAAAATGCCGATTACAACGTTGATTTTTAGTTATATCACGGCGGCTTTTTCACGTAACGTGGCTTTCACGCATCCAAGTCATCTGATTAATGTATTTTCTCATCAGGAATGTTAAGCCCATTCATTGATATGGCAATGGAAAACAAACTAACAATGTAACTAAAAATGAAAAATAAATCCTTTTATCAATAATAAAGATATGTAACCTACAATTAAGATTGATAGGGCTGGCCCTACAAAAGCCCAGATTAATCCACTATGAACTGACAACCAGCAACTGTAAAGTTAAAAAAGGAATATTATTCTTAATCACCATCATCATATTAATGGCACCATCTTCATCATCAAAATAATAAACACCAATATCATTATCATCATTATTATCTTCATTAGCACAACGATCATCATGGTTATCACCAAAATCATAAATAATATTATTTATATTATCATTATTATTATTATTATTAATATTATTTCATCATATTCATTATCATATATTTTCGAAGTGGTAATAGTAGAAATCGTATCAATTCATTAGAATCATTATCATCGTCACAAACCTCTTACCCGACCGCATCATCACTAAAATCATCATCATCATTATCAATATCCTTAAGAATAAAAAACACCATCATTATTATCATCCTGAAGAAAATCACCATCATAATCATCAAAGAAAAACTATCATCCGTATCATCATCACTAACAAGAACAGCATCATCACTAAAATCATCATCATCATTATCAATATCCTTAAGAAATAAACCCACCATCATTATCATCATCCTGAAGAAAAACACCATCATAATCATTAAAGAAATACCATCATAATCATTAAAGACATACCATCATCCTTATCATCATCAATAACAAAAACACTATCATCGTTAACAACAGTTAACATCATCAAAGTTGCCTTAGTAACTTTGTTTAATCTATGTGATCATAATTCATACAAAGCTCAATTTATTGTTTGAATATCGATTTTTCCAAAATCTCATGAAGCTAATTGACATGAACTAAGGCGGAAAATCTATGCGAAGCATTTTATAAATTCACGTTAATTTGCATTATTAATCTAATTAACAAGAAATCTTATTATAATACTTTAAGATGGAAATATAAAAATATAAACATTATGAAAAAATATAATAAATAATAATGATGATGTCCAATGAAATATATTTCAAATTGGCAAAAGGAATGAAATAAATAATGTCTTCTTACAATAAACTGGACGAAAGACCAGAAAGACATAACTTACTATTCTTCTGATCCATAACCGTCTGATTGAGTCACCGCCACAGAAGTTCCAACTATAATCACCGGTAAACCTGAAATTCCATGGATAATGAATGATTATCCGTAAATATGGGTGTCTATTTCTCAAACTCGTTTCCACGTTTGACTAGTGGTTTAGTTAGAGATGCTATTTGAACAGAGTGTTTTGATCGTTTATCCAGCTTATACAGTACATCGGAACAGTTCAAACAAGATAAGTAGTAGGCCACTAAGAGGATATGGTAGAACTCTACTAAAGGAATGTTCCTTTTAATTTCATTTGTTTTGTCATTCCTGTTAATTTAATTTGAATTTGTACCCGAAGTTCGGAAGAAGATAACCTTCTCAAATGAAAGTCAGGGGTCAGTTCGTCCCCGACATACAGCCTACATCACCATAACACATTCGAGAGTAAATGGCAGTTTCGTCCACTGCATATAGCATTCACCTCGAAAACACATAACCGTTTCGTCCCCTGCATATAGCCTTCATCACATAAACACATAAGGGAGTCAGGGGCCAGTTCGTCCCCTGTATACAGCATACATCTCATAAACACATTCGAGATATTAACTCTGGCATCAGTGGTGTTCAGTTAAGCGGAAGGGTTTGAATACCTTGATATTGTGTACACTAACGAAGGAGAAGTCATTCAAATAGATGACATACTATTTGTATGTCTAGAGTGCATCCAGAAGACGGAAAGCTACATAACAATCATATGAACATATTTCAAAATTGGACTTGTGGGTTAGGGAAAGTTGTATGTGTGTTTTATTTTTGGGACAAACTTGCGCAGCGGTGCGGACATGTTTTAATAAAAAGAACAATTATGAGAATTTGTTTTTAATTCCGTCAAGCAGTGATGGAAATACTTAAAGATACCTGCACATTTACAGAAGCATAAACACACACACACAATAAGATTGATTGAATATAATTAATGTGTTTTAAAAGGTTAACTACCGAATCAAATGTGGTCATGTGAGGTCACTAACATTTGGCATCATGTCAATCAAAATGCGGCAGTGTGACGTCATTTACATGTCATTACTATATACAACTCTTAAATTGTTATACTTTGCATTTTTCTATATTTAAAGTTTGCACATGTATAATAACAATTAAAGACAAAATATTTTTAGTGAATAAGCTATGCTATATTGTCTACTCGGGGCATGGAATCTTCGGTCTCGCGGGATATTATTTTCCACGCGACTCGTATCACAAAATCGACGCCTTAGCAACATAACATTGTACATAGGATAAGACATGTGTGTATTCCTTTAGATTAAAACATATTGCAGAAAGATATTTGCCGCGTTTGGTTATTTGGAGCCTCAAACCTGCTTCGTCACTGTCTGGCCAAATGCATATTGTGTTATGACAAAACAAATTTAAAGTGAAGCATCAATAAAACGAGTGTTATGCAAATTAAGTATTATACGATGACAAACCATCAATAACGTCCCCAAAACAATATATTTATGAATCACGTGACAATGCTTGTATCCGATATATTTATACCCACTACGTATTTCTTATATACATCGAGTGTAATATAAGATGACCGAATTACTGTTTGTGTATTTATTCGCGTATGTTTACAAAGCGAATGAGAATGTACAGGCGCTATACACAAACGTCACGATATATAGACGAGGTAAAGCGACCATTATCGGTCATACAAGTTCTACGGTTGGTGGAATCTACACAGTTCTAAATGATTGCGTTGACTTTGAAGTTGATTTGCACGCGGAAAGACTTTCCCTGGTACAAATTCCCAGTAAACATTGTGGGCATATCTCCTCACAGTTGTCATCCTACATATACCAGGATGCATGCCGGAAGTATATTTTGTGGCACAATTAATATAAACGTTAATCCTGCAAATGCTACAAACACGGTCTTTTTCAGCCCAGAAGTAGCGCGGAAACGAAAGAGTGTCGTCTTTTTCGATAGAGTGTCGTCTTTTACAGTGGCGCTGACTAACATGTATATATCTACAGGGTCAATACGCTTGTGTATGTGTAGTATGACTTTGAGTTTCTATTGGAAATATGTTTATTCAACCAATTTACTTGTACATATCATATTTTTCTGTGTTTTCATGATTAATTACATGATCCAATATTTTGTTTTTATTAGTTAACAGTTTATTAAGTATTTAATGTTGGTATAATTTTCTGACCGCGTATGACCTCGACGTAATTATTGATGGTATTGTTATACGGTTTATTGACAAAATTAAAATAGCTTTGCATAACACCGATTTTCTTTTTGTGTTCCGTTATGTAATAACAAGAATCTGACATTCGTTGTCATTTCATAAAGTTTTATTAAACTCGTCCAAGTAATTTGTTATTAAGCTCGCCAAAGGCTCGTTTAATAATACATTTCTTTAACTCGTTTAATAAAACTTTATATAAAATAACAACTCATGTCAGATCCTATATAATACCAGGATTATAACAAACAAAGAAACCATCAATAAGCTGTGATCTAAGAAAACCAACCCTATTGTTTTATGTAATGTAGGTAAAGATCTGAGTATTCGTGCTATGTGTTCAATATGGATTGTATTCGAAATAGTTTACATAAACTGTTTGGTTAGTTACCCCTCGGACAGCATGAGGAAAATCACAACAGGGTAGATGTAATGTAACGCCACTGTCACTGTTTTACTGTGTTCATCTGGGAAATGGTATTCAACTGGAGTACGTTGTCACGGGAACATTATAGATACATATAGATACAATGTACATATTTGGATTGTAAGGCATTTCGACATGTGCAGAGGATATGAAAAGTCTTAAATAATGTGTCACGTGTTAAGAAGCGTTATAATTTATTAAATATTAAGTTCATATTGATAACATAATAGTATTCCTTTTCATTATAGCATACGCTGATTAGACGTTATATATATATATATATATATATATGTCACGATTGAAAATGTGTATAGGCAAATTCGTATTTTGTTATCACTGTACGTTTATACTTTATAAAGATTACCATGCATACTCTGACGAAGCGATCTAGAAGTGAAGCATCATTTATACGAATATATTGCCAAGGACGCGGATACAATACATTAAATTTACATTGATATTGTATAATATCAAACAAAAAAACAACCAATAACATGTGGTCCAGGAAAACCAAACCCTTTCGTTTTCATGTTATGTAGGTAAAGATCTGCATGCGCATTCGAGCAATATGTTCGATATTGATTTTATTCGACATTTTTTACATCAACTGTTGCTAATTGGCGACCAGCGCAGATGAAGATCAATCTAGGACGGGATGTATCTGACCTGATCGAGTATACAAATGGGTTATGTTTCATAGAACACAGTTCATTGCTTAGTTACCCCACGACATAAGGAGAAGCCACAGCAGTCTTGATTTCTTGACGAATACGTATACTACGGTGATGAATATCTCAATGCCCTCGGACAGCATGAGGAAAAACACAACGAGGTAGATATAATGTAACGCTACTGCCACTACTGTACACACAACCTGTAAAGCGAAATTAAGAAATATATGTCTAACGGTAATCAGTACGTATTTCAGTGCTGCCGAACAACATTAAAGAAAACAGGACGAGGTATATGTAATGTAACGCAACTGCCCCAACTGTACAAACTACTTGTCGAACGAAATTAAAAATATATAACTAACGGTGATCAATACATATTGTATGGTGTTGACAAACATTAGGGAAACCAGAACACGGTCGATAAAATGTTACGTTTCTGTCACATTGATAATAGTATCAATGTAACTTCAAACGTATGATGACAACAAACACTCAGGACATATACTTTTACCACTTCAAACATACAGACGCATGTATCTGCCGCAGACGACATTAAAAATATATGTGGACAAATCGAAATTGATTATGATAAGGAAAGGTCACGACGACGACACTTGTCAGCAGAAAAACAAAATGCGATGAAACGCGCATGATTCTTTATTGCAAAGGTAACCTTTTATGTATCCTGAAAAGGTAACCATCTATGTACACTGAAAATGTAACCATTTATGTACACTGAAAATGTAACCATCTATGTACACTGAAAATGTAACAATTTATGTACACTGAAAATGTAACAATTTATGTTCATGTACACTGAATAGGAAACCATGTATGTACACTGAAAATGTAACAATTTATGTTCATGTACACTGAAAATGTAACCATTTATGTTCACTGTTGAGGTAACCATATATGTACACTGAAAATGTAACTATTTATGTACACTGAACATGTAACAATTTATGTACACTGAAAATGTAACCATTTATGTTCACTGTTGAGGTAACCATATATGTACACTGAAAATGTAACCACTTATGTATACTGAAAATGTAACAATTCATGTACACTGAAAATGTAACCATTTATGTACACATAAAATGTAAACATTTATGTAGACTGAAAACGTAACCATTTATGCACTCTGAAAATGTAACTTTGTATGTACACTGAAAATGTAACCATCTATGTACACTGAAAATGTAAACATTTATTTACACTGAAAACGTTACCATTCATGGACACTGAACATGTAACCATTTAAGTACACTGAACATGTAACCATTTAAGTACACTCAAAATGTAAAAATTTATGTTCATGTACACTGCACATGTAACCATTTATGTTCACAGTTTAGGTAACCATTTATGTTCAGTGAAAATGTAAACATTTATGTACACTGAAAATGTAATCATGTATGTACACTGAGTATGTAACCATTATGTAAGTTGAAAATGTAACCATTCATGTACACTGAAAATGTAACCATTTATGTACACTGAAAATGTAGCATTTTATATACACTGAAAATGTAACATTTTATGTACACTGAAAATGTAACCATTCATGTACACTGAAAATGCAACTATTTATGTTCTAAAAAGGTAACCATTTATGTTCACTGAAAATGTAACCATTTATGTACACTAAAACGGTAACCATTTATGTACACTGAAACGGTAACCATTACTGTACACTTAAACGGTAACCATTTATGTACACTTAAACGGTAGCTATTTACGTACACTGAAAATGTAAGCATCTATGAACACTAAATGTAACCATTTATGTACAATGAAAAGTTTACCATTTTGTACAGTGAAAATGTAACAACCAAAATTGGTACACTGAAAATATAGCCATTTGTCTTCACTTAAAATGTAACCATTTATTTACACTGAAAGTGTAACCATTTATGTACACTTAGATGGAAACCGTTTCTGTAAACTGAAAATGTAACCAACTATGTACACTGAGTATGTAACCATTATGTAAGTTGAAAATGTAACCATTCATGTAAACCGAACATGTAACCATTTATGTACACTGAAAATGTAACCATTTATGTAAACTGAAAATGTAACCACCAAAATTGGTACACTGATATAACCATTACTGAGAATGTAGGCACCTATGTACACTGAAACTATTACCATTTATGTTAACTAAAAATGTAACCATTTATGTAGACTGCAAATATAACCATTTATGTTAACTGAAAATGTAACCCTTTATGTACACATGATCGCCATTATACCACTTAAAACATAAACCTGATAGTTCGTTATGTCTAAGCTAAATCCTGATAAAAAGAGACGTGAGGTGGACAATTTGTATTTTATAAAATAAATACCTTATTTTCCGTTTTGTCCACACCGAATATGAATGTGGCATACGATAATATAAATGCCATGGAAAGGTTTATCAAAATTCTTGTTCTGTCTGACTTTACAAACCTTCAAAAACAGATATATAAAATTAATGACGGTAAGCATGGTTCATGTTTACCAATTAAGTGTATGCTATCCGAGGTGTTGTCTTAAAACAACAGTTACATATACCTCAATAAATGATAAATTCACAGTAACAAACACTGGCTCTTATCGATTTATAATTCCCTTGTTCTGAAAAAGGAACAGTGTTTACCCGCTGGACACGAACCCCTATAATAAAATGTTTGTAATAATACCTAAACACTATATGCTCTTTTTAATGATATTTAAGAAAGATACCTTAATTAGCAGACAATATTTATGTCAGATTAAAACTGTATCGGTTTTTAGGAATCACCCCGTATACATGTAATATGTTTCTTAAGATTATGCTTTTAATATCATGTTATTAATTGTTTATGCTACATGCATCAATGGATGAAATTGCTAATACCTGTATTAGATAAGTAATACTAATGATCTGCGGTTCGCGAGTCGATGTCAATACATACTTGTAACAATTTCAAGAGTTGATCGAAAATAACACATATTCTAAAGAAAAGCAGAAATAAGAAAATGTTTGGTTTGTATCGCTGAATAATTAAACTATTAAAGTAAAAACTAATGCTATTGTTGCAAAATATCACTCTAAGAGATAAGTGTGATATCTTTAACTGCACCACACACCATTGAAGCGAACACTAACATGAACAAATACACTTTGACCTTGTGAACGTCGACACTGGTCGAAGAAATAATGTGTGATATGGTTAACTCCACAGCAAATGCTATTGGAGCGAAAGGTCAAAGATATATAGATTGATCATTCACCAGTAACATATAACTTCCTTATTTCAATATATGATTCGGTTTTACGACTTTGTGTCCGGCAAAGGGTAGATTTATCAAATTAAGTGTCAAAATTCCTTGTACCTCCAAACTGCAGCATGTATCACGATAGTTACAATCAGACACACCATGGCTATAGTGCAGCAAACTATTGTTATGTAATCCAATACTTTGGAATCCACATTTTTCTGAAACAAAGTAGACAAGTGCTTGAATGTGTACGATCGGCGATCGAGGTACCAAGACCTTAGCGTAGTTCTGGCTATTTAATGCATTTATGCTTATCAATGCAATCGGATGAAATTAAAAGCCCCAAAAAGGCACGTTGATTTGCATAATCACTTGGAGCACTTGTACTGCGGCGTTTCCTTTCAATTTATTCGTTTAAAACCAAACAATATAGTAATACATTCAAAACATATAGGGCTTGTTACTTACATTGATATCATAGGTTGTTTAGTTGATGCATTAAAAGTTATTGTGATCAATATAGTACCATATTAACATCTTTAAATATGAAAAAGAAGTAAATGACCTATACATACATACACTGGCTCCTATACAATAATTGGCATTTAATGTAATGGCCATATCAAAAGCAGGTATACTGTCGCGAGAATATTGTGTTCATCTATGAGACATACCGTTTTATAGGGATTCAGCAGAATGGCATAGTTAGTCGTATGGTTACATGTACAAACGGAAATAGAAATGTTTGTCTTGTCTGTGTCTAACTTGCATCCGAATGTATCCCATGAACTCCTGCTTAAAAATATGTGGTTTTAATTTTATGTTATAAACAGTAAATATATGCCATAGCAGAAATCACTATATGTTCTCTCATATTACAGATACATGTTATGGAATTTGCAGTAGAATACATTCTTAAACATTTTAGGAACATATTTATAAATGTCGAAACACATCCTCCTTGCGTAACCATTCTTACACTGTTATCTTGTGTCTGATTATGTCTGAAACAAAGAACTGTGATAGTTGTTATTAAACACTCGTTGGCAACGGTTAAACAGCGGTTTAGTTAAATTTACTTATAGAATAAAGCACCTTTAGGACAATTAATGGAACAGGAATCCTGTTTTTTGTTTAAAATGGTTTGACCAATGAACACACGAGTGAAAGAAGATACTTACGATGTCCGATATTGACTCTGAGAATCTTATATCAAATTAATATATCCATGGACATGTTTACTGATGATATTGACTATATGAATAATAGTACTGTATGGTGTTTAGCTGGTTCCCAATGTATCTGAGTGCAGTTGCAGTTAAACGGATTCAATGTTTTCAGAATCGAGTGTTTAAGCTTTGAATAAATCATAACATGCTTACTAGTTTACAGCAAACTTCTCCTTAAAACCATGTGGTGAAAGGAATAAATTCCATAATCAGCAATTTCTTCTTTTGCCATATTGTATTAAATACTGTTTTATTAATGCTTATTATTTTAATTGATACAATTTTGCGCACTTTGTCCTACATGTTTTTAACGTCATTTGTTTCAGAATTATTGTATGTATGGAAAGGTTATGTATTCTAAAGAAAACACTGTTGCATATGAACAGATGGACTTATAAAGTTGTCTTTATCTGATCAACAGTTCTCTGCCACACTTTTATTAATATAATCATTAAGTCAAAGGTTTTACCTACCTATTATAGTTCCAGAAGCAGCATTTTGATTCAAGTGTTCCGCTCTGAAATATAACAAAAAATAATTAATTAGTGCAAGTAAGGAACGCCCTTAAAAGTAGCCACCTATTGAAATAGTGTATTCATCGTCCAGTTGATTAACTCTTGAGAGCTAACTTTATTTACAGTAAGGCATTGGCTAAACAATAAGTCAGTGTGATGTTTAATATCTACGCCGATACATTTTCATTTTGAATTTCATTATCTATAGTCTTTTTTAATGTAGGCTTATTTAGTAATTATTTTTAGCATTTTCTAGAACTCAAATACTATTGATAATCCTTCCACAGTTCAAAATTGAAAAAGGTTATTTCATTAAAAGAAATTCGATTTCGTTCGTGTCTTTGTGACAAGTGAAGACGTAAAACAATCTGTGGATTCGCACAGTTTTACCAGGATCATCCGTACTCATGAGCAGATTGAAAAACCATTAAGGTGACCTCCGAGGCAAAAGTGAATCCTAAATCAGTTTTAAAGGTATATTATGTAATTATTATCAATAATCACAACTCACTTGGAATCTATCAAAGTTCAGATTGATCTTAAAATGTGTTGGTGTCCCTGTCTGGTTCAAAAGCTGCATGTCTATAACGGCTGCGTTAATTTTGAAATCGCCTTTATCAATCGATCTGAAGAATGATAAGAAATGTTGCACTCTTTCAAACATTCCGAAAAATGTTGACGTTTCTACATTAGACTACTGTAGGAAAGATTTCTACAAACGGGGAAATTTCTCGTAATATAATTCCTCATTCTGTCATACGTTTGCAAATCTATTCAATTGTAAGTCTTTTTAATATCAATTTCCCAAAGTATTTCCAGTATGCCTTCAAATTCGTCTGCTGCTGATTTGTTGGACGTGAGCTTGTAATGTTCAGCAATAAATTTCCTATGCAAACATCTTTGCATTTCTAAAGCAGCGTTAATATCTCTTCGATGTTTTTATTTGGTTAACCAGCATAATTATTCTCACGATAAGTAATGTTCAGCCACGAGCAATAAAATATCCAGCTTTATTCTATCAATAACGCCAAACCAGGCAAAACTGAGCAATCAACTGAAAACATTCCGCAGTAAACAGGAATTTATTGACGATACACTGCATCGCTTCGCCGATCAACCCGATGTCTGTTATTTCATTATTTATTTTTTAAAGTTTTCTGCATGTTTTACTTTAACGTTTTGAATTGTGTATGCAGTCAAACATTTCGACGTGCCAATATTTCTTGTTGCGTCATATCGCTTGTGGTCAGACCTCAAACAATGTTGATCCTAGCTTCGAAAAAATGGTTCCCGTACATAGAAGCTATTTTACATATTATATACGATTCATTGTCGATAATTAACATTTATATTTATTGATTGGTTGATTATATATTTTATAGAATACTAGTGATTAATTATTTTACCCTTAAATAACTAAAGTACATTTACTTGCAGTCCAAATGCTAATGCTTTCGAGTCATTGGTAGTCGCATATATAATTGTATAGAGGATAATTGTTTGTTTTAGTGTATTATCGAATAATCTTTCATCGAGTGAAAAGCAAAGGTGATATTGTTAAGAGTGACGTAGCCACGAGTGAAAATATAACCCGTTCCTTTTCATGAGATGACAGAAACTCCGATAATACACTGAAACAAATATTTGTCCTATTTATTTTATGCTTTACATGAGTTTTATGAAAGTGATGAGGTGTAAGAAGTCACATAACACATGCAGACATTAAAAGAAATCCCCCGTATGGAGCCCCAGTCGTAACTCATTCCAAGTACGTACCCATGTCGAATTTCAAGAAAGTTGGCGTAATGTGGTTGACATATAAGGTAATTTTGTTTAAGTAGAGAGTTAAGTTTAATATCTAACGGTAATATTGATGAAAACTCATGTTAGTATTTTAAAAGAATTATTGCTAGTGACAAACTATAGCTTAAATCATATTCGGGGCGAGCCATATTTACATAACATTTTCTTCGGTTATTTGCGAGAATCAAATTATTCTGCCCTTTGAACAATTGATTGGAAGGTCTAGCTAAACAATTCAACTGTGTATTTTAACCATATCTTGCAAATGTAAAGGATTTTAATTATTTCAAATGCCAATATATCGCAGAGATTTATTGGATGGAAGCCATTTGCAAAGGAAATCATGTTTGATATCGCTTATTAGCGAAGAGAGAAAACATGTCAAAACGGGTCGACTTGATCATATTGTGGTCTTACAAGGTGACTCGATCTGTATTTAGGATGAAAACAGGCAACGTACATTAGTCCTATATCATAAGAATATGCCTAATCTAAAGCTCTATTCGTATGATAACATTACATCAGATTCATTTGATGTATGTTACTCGTAACATTCTTATATCTGTTTATACTATTCCTCCAAACATAATGCGAAAAGGACGATGTGTAAATATAAAAGTCTAGCTTCATTCCCGTGTTCCTTCCGTGTATATCTTGCTTGAACACTTCACATTATAGCCATTTTAAAGTATGACTATCAACAATAGTAATTAATAAAGCACTTTTGACAATTTGAAGGGCCATAATTCAGTCATGCGTGGGCGAATCTGGCTGGTTTTCGACAGGAACCGAGCTTTCATCAATAATTTAACTACCATCTAAGTTGGGTGAAGATTAGTTAGTAAATGGAGGCTCTATTGTGTTCACAAGCTATATCATATCAATTTAAAAAAAAATCAAGGTCCATAATCCAATCTTGCATGGCTGGTTTGCAAAAGGAACCGAGCTCTCATAGATATCTAACTACTGTATACGTTTGATTGAGATACAATGAAAACGAAAGGCTGTATCATGTTAGTAAGCTCTATTATAGCAAGTTTGACAATTTCAAGGGCCATAATCCAATCTTGCATAAGCGGTTCTGGCTGGTCCTTAAAAGGAACCGAGCTCTCATCAATATTTAACTACCATCTAAGTTATGTGAAGATCAAAAAGTAAATGGAAGCGCTATTGTGATCACAAGCTTGTATTTTGACAATTTAAAGGGCCAGAATCCAGTCAGGTAATGGCTTATTTGGCTGGCTTTTCGAAAGGAACCGAGTTCTACTCAATAATTAACGTCTATTTAGGTTTGGTGAAGATTAGATAGTAAATTGAACCTCTATTGCGTTAACAAGCTCTATTATAGCAATTTTGACAATTTCAAAGGCCACAATCCAGTCTTGCATGGGCGGATCTGGTTAGTTCACGAAAGGAACCGAGCTTTTAAGATATCTAAATACTCTATAGGTTTGATTGAGATACACTGACAACTGAAAACTATATCGTGTTAACAAGCCCTATTATAGCAATTTTGAAAATTTCAATGTCCATAATCCAGTCGTGCATTGCTGGATCTGGCTGGTTTGCAAAAGGAACCAAGCTCTCATGTATATCTAACTACTGTATAAGTTTGATTGCGATACAATGAGAACTAAAGACTGTATTATGTTCACAAGCTGTATTATAGCAATTTTGACAATTTCAAGGGCCATAGTTCAGTCATGTAAGGTTACATCTGGCTGGTTTTCGAAACGAACCGAGATCTCATCAATATTTAACTTCTATCTAAGTTTGGTGAAAATCAGATAACACATGGAGACTCTATTTGCTCACAAGCTCTATTATAGCAATATTGACAATTTCATGGACCATTATCCAGTCTTGCATGGGCGGATCTGGCTTGTTTGCAAACGGAACTGAACTCTCATGGATATCTAACTACTGTATACGTTTGATTGAGATACAATGAAAACTAAAGACTGTATCGAGTTAACAAGCTGTATTATAGCAATTTTGACAATTTCAAGGGCCATAATCCAGTCTTGCATTGGCGGATCTGGCTGGTTTGTGAAAGGAACCAAGCTCTCATGGATATCTAACTACAGTATAAGTTTCATTGAGATACAATGAAAACTAAAGACTGTATTGTGTTAACAAGCTCTATTATAACAATTTTGACAATTTCAAGGGCCATAATCAAGATCTGGCTGGTTTGCGAAAGGAACCGAGCTCTCATGGATATGTAAATACTGTATAAGTTTGATTGAGATACAATGAAAACTGTATCGTGTTAACAAGCAATTGTTTACGGACGCACACACGCACAACCGACACAACGCCACGGCTTAAGCCCCTCTGGCCTTTGGCCAGTAGAGCTAAAAACTGTCAATTGAAAGTCAGGAAAATGTATAAATTTGGGCTAACTTGGTATGCTACCCAGTAGAAATGAAGCATAAACCATCAATATTTAGATGTTTATGGTACTGGAAAGGGAAATTATTACTCTAATTTTACCTCAGAATTATGAATCTAATATTTCAATACAACTTTTGACCAGTTTTAATACTTTGACTATATCTATTTTCTAGATTTCAGAACCTGCATACACATTTTGACGCAATAGAAGCGGATGAATTTTGAATACATTATAGCCAAAGGGGAAATTGCTCATTTGGCCACAATGTTTTCAACTTTATTTAACAATTAAGCTATATAAATGGAGATTTTTCAGGTCACCATGTTTTCAAAGTCGTCTGCTGCAGATTTACTATATGTGGGAAAGATATCCTGTGATCTGTGCCATACAGCATGGTGAGACTTCAGGTCATATTTGACCATTATAATTCCTGTGTTACACAACTCACCTTAACTCCTCCTCTCTTTCTCTCATCTCCCGTAGTTCTTGCTCTATTTTTGATTCAGCTTTGTGTCTAGATTCTCGATAACTAAATGTCATAGCACCCCCAGACACTGTTCGACTAAATTTAGGTTGGCTTTTTTCTTCTGGTGTCTGCGCTTTTGGTGTATGCTGTTTTTCCTCAGCTGCTCCGTTCTGCTCGACCTTCACTTCGTTTTTCGGTACTGGCTTTTTATTTACACTAAAGTTCCGTTTTGTTGGAATGTTTTTGTCTTGTTTTATTTCTGTGTATTTAACAAGTCCTACATGCTCCTCCGAGGTGGATTTTATTTTACCTTCATCACGATATGTTTTCTCCAGAGCAGTCTGTTTGTCGATTTCTTTTTGTAATCTAGATGAGGCAAGCCTTTGAATGGAAACATTAGATGCAGAAGTGGACCTCCCATAGTAATTTGACTTTTTTGTATTGAATGCTGCTGCCTCCTCTGAGGGCGTCACTTTCTCTTCAACTTCATATTCTTCTTTCTTCTCAGTTTCTAGTGGCAGAAGACCTTTAGCTACTCTGTACTCATTTTCTCTCTCTCTGTTCAATCTTATTTCCCTCTCAATATGGGATTCGCGTCTTTCTTTCGGTGAAACTGTTAGTTCAGGTGTTCTGTTGTATAACAACTTATCGCTGAACGATGTTACACGGACATTTGACCTTGGAGTGACGATCTTTGGCTGAGATTTTTCGGTGCTGTGACTGGAGAGGGAATCCTGGGATTGCCTGCGATCTTTTTTGTAGGGAGAGACGTCGTTTTGGTAGGAAGGTTTTGCCACTGGTTCAGATTTAGTAGTAGCCAGTTTTTTAGATACGCTGTTAAGTTCGGATTGCTTATTAACGGGAGAAGATTTGTTATTGGTAAAATTTCCACTAAGTCTCTGTCTTTGGCGGGTGAGATCATCTTCCCTTTCACGAGTCTCTCTGAGCTCTCGGGCAATTAAACTCTCTCCATCGTGAGCAGCGTTAGCGATTGCTTCTTCGTATGAAATTCTGCTTCTGACCCCTGTTACCTCTGTAGGCTCGTCCTCAGCTTCACTGAGGTCATCTGGGGTGGACATAGCCGGCGTTGATACAGGTGTTGGTGATGATCGGACTGGTTCACTGTATTCTACTTCTACTGAATCTTCGACTACTTGTTCCTCTACAACCTCGGCTGTTAGGATTGGCTGTTGTGGCTGAAAATACATTGTACACTATTGAAATCATCTCATGAAAAAATATTATAATACGAAAAGTCCAAGTGCAATTTTGCTAAGGAGGTGGAAAATATTGTCTAGCAATGAGAATTTGCTAGCTTTGACCATTTTGCTCCTTTACCAACAATGTTTTCAAAATTGGATTACTGCAGTGGCATCAAATGTTGTCTGAATCAAGGAAAGGATAACACTAATCTAATACAACTTTCCCTCAGAGAGACACATTTGGATTTTTGAAAGCATTGTGGCAAATGGAAAAATTGCTCATGATGAGCAATTTCTGCTTTTGTCCCAATGTTTTCACTTTTTTCCAATAATTTCGTTTTTAGAGATTTTTCATATATAAAATTAATCAATTCTCAGACTCCATCGTTTAACACTAAACGACACTGGCAACCAGACACTAGTATCGTTTAAGGAACTGAACATATAATTAATCAAATTTC
>JAUELF010231371.1:0-13509 GCA_031471495.1 Clinocardium nuttallii
ACAGGTGTAATTATGATTGCGATTTCAAAATTGAATTTGAACTGATGACTTTACTTTTGAAAGGGGAGATTGCTGTGCATATTTTCTTTACTAATTAACTCATGAATAAAAGTGTACCCACTCAATTGCACGCCTCTTAGTGTAACATATCTCTATATAACCCATTTATTCCATGTTGATATTTGTAGTATTAACGTTTCTGCTAAGCTATATGGTAGTTCCTTCATTTAATGTTGTACACATACAAAATTTTACGCTGTCAACATGACTTGATCATGAGTAACATGCATGGACAAATTAAAGCAGTATGTGCATACTTTCTTCAGGTGTCATTCACACACTGAACAAATGAAAGCAGGATGTGCGTACTTTCCACAGGTGTAATTATGATTGCGATTTCAAAATTGAATTTGAACTGATGACTTTACTTTTGAAAGGGGAGATTGCTGTGAATATTTTCTTTACTAATTAACTCATGAATGAAAGTGTACCCACTCAATTGCACGCTTCTTAGTGTAACATATCTCTATATAACCCATTTATTCCATGTTGATATTTGTAGTATTAACTTTTCTGATAAGCTATATGGTTGTTCCTTCATTTAATGTTGTACACATACACAACAAATTTGTGACGAGGTTTGGATATTTTACCGCTATAAATGATAATGATTATGTTAATTGGGGTCAGCGTGGACATAGATGGCTAATCACCATCGGAATAAATTAAAGCAGTGTATGCATACGTTTATCAGGTGTATTATGATTGCGATTTCAAAATTGAATTTGATTTGATGACTTTACATTTGAAGGGGGAGAATGTTGTGTATATTGTCTTAACAAATGAACTTATGAATGAAAGTGTATCCACTCAAAGCGACTC
Organism: Clinocardium nuttallii; assembly: GCA_031471495.1. NCBI lineage: Eukaryota > Metazoa > Mollusca > Bivalvia > Cardiida > Cardiidae > Clinocardium > Clinocardium nuttallii. Next base: position 883 of record JAUELF010231371.1, read on the forward strand.
TCTTAGTGTAACATATTTCTATATCACCCATGAGTTTCATGTTAATCTTTGTAGTATTCTACTAAGCTATTCAGCTGTTCCTTCATTGGTGTACACATACACAACACGACCTTATGTTTATAATTTCAAAATTCATTCGCATCGTGATTCAAAATTGCTAGGACGATATAAATATCAACAGAAAGTGTGTATCGTGAAAAACACTACAGAGTTCAAAGTACCACCGACCGATCTATAAGTACATTTATATCAACAACTTCTACAACCTGCTCATTGAATATTCACACGTATTGAGATGTTGAAAGAATAAAAACAGTGCATGTATTTGTTAACCGTAGTAATGGAAAAAATAACATGTTCATTTGATTTGAGGTAGCTGTGACTGTGACTGTATAAAGCCATGCTAGACTGTTTTGTAATTACGTAGTTTACTGTAAAATAATCTTCAGGCACGGACCATTCATTATTGTTCTATTGTAGGACAGTGTAAAGATTCCTTTGTTTATAAAATAAATCATGTTAATTTTAAAAGTATTATATGAATTATTTCTAACAAGGTAAAACAAATATGCCATCATGTTTTGTTTTTAGTAACCAGAATATATAGTTACAGCTGGTTTCTTTTTTGCTTTGATATTTAAATTGGAATTTCAATATAGTTTTCATTGTTTTCATTTTCATTACAGCGTTCTTTTTTATTTTGATATATCATGCATTGTGATTAATGCATCAATGAAAGCGTAAACTATGCAACGACCTCTGTGTAATACCGCCAGTCAAATAACAGTTTGTGTATACACTCTTGTGCATTCAACTCAAATATGATTCAATTTACGGATATAACAATGTCTTCTTGTGAAGTGTATGTGATAAAAAAAAAAAGATCTCTATATCCTTGTCCTAATGTATTCCGTGATCTGCAGTTAGCCTCTTGAAGTATTTTTGGCATTTTTCTTGAGAGAAACAAAAATGATGAAATGTGCTTTTGAGTATTTAAGTTTGACTTAGCGTTAAGTAAGATGGGTCCAATTGAACCCCTTAGCACTTAACTGTCACATTTCCCGTGTGATTAAAGCAAACACACCAGGGTAAAACTATCACGTTATGTTGACTCCATCACAGGAAATGACGTTTTTGCCAAATGTAATAATAGTACCGTCACATGTATAAGGGATGTCATCAGATGTATGAATGGAAATGTCATACATAAAAGTGAAACTACCACACGCTAGTTTACTCCACCACACACAATGACTATTCTGTCTCATATTATGATTACACAGGCACACGTATTAGAAGTGTCGTCGGACGTATACATAACAGTGACATACATCCGGGTAAAACTAGCACACTTAATGTTTAATCAACCACACAAAATGATTTTTCTGTCACGTGTAATTACTGTAGCGTAATGCTGTAACGATTGAACGTCACGTTGTAACGACGAACAATGAAGTTGCGGCCTTCCATAAAACTATAAGCATGTGTGCCATGTGACCGGTGAAGCTCGTACATCAACTCACTTTGGAGGTGTTTTGGTAGAGCGTCCGCCTCTGGTTTAAGGATGTTGTCGGTTCAATCCCAGACTAGGTCTTACCACATACTTCAAAAATTGTAGTAATGAATTCCCTCCTTGTTGCTCACGGTTGTAGGATTAGCATAACGACTGATACGCTTGTAAGTAAGACCTTGCATAGGTCAATTGGGAAATAGTCTGGACGAATCAGATACTTGAACACAATGTATGAGCACACAGTAAAGTTGTAGAGTCTTGGAGCCGGGTTAGTTTTATTTTAATTTAGTAGTTGGTACCAAATTCACACCTGTACTTGCATGCATTTTCTATATTATGCTTTTCTCACGATATTTTATTTTTGAAAAAGAAAGCTATCGTGTATACTGTATACATTTACCTTGACCACTTTTCAGAATTAACAAAGTGCTTGTTATTTTATCAAATTCTGCAGAGGGAGTTATATGAGTTGCTACACAACTTGCTTTCGAATCCACTAACGTATGTCCCACCGTGATATGACTGAACAATTGTTGAAAACGGCGTTAAGCCAAAATCAATCAATCACTAACGTATGTATGTTGTAGCGTGTATGTCCAATGTTTATATACCCATGTATGAACATTGATTGAATTACTTTTCAATATAACAGTATTCATTTGGATCAGACAGCCCGCAATAGGGTTACGTTGGATTTTTTCTTGGTACCCGGTTGAAATGTTTTTGTTATTCAATGTAACATACACGAGGGGATCGCTTTGTGGTCAATTCTGATTCCTTTGTTGTAGAACTAGAAAGGTAAGTGAACAATTTCCTTTCTCTAGCTGTTGGCGGCTTAAAATTGAAAGTCTTAATTTTAAAAGTTTCCAACAAACAGACGGGATTTGATATATCTGCAGCAGACGACTTATAAGTTATCTGGACACAAGAGAAGTAAATGATCTAAATAAGCAATTACTCCTTTTGTTACCAGACTTTAGACTCACTTCTTTTATAGAGATATTTTGACATCTGCTGCATATTATGTGTATGTCGGAAAACATTTTTACAGACAAAAACGAATCGAAAAACAAAGTTCAGTCAACGAAAAATTGTATGAAATAGACGTTTATTAGACAAAGCTACATTGAATACAAAAGTGTTGATGTCGTATAATTTTGAAAGTAAACAATCCATTACAAGCGATTGAAATATGTCATCAGTGACCCATTCCTTTCATAAGACGAATCCAGACAAACATGTGTAAACTCACAGACGTGTTCGGACTATAATAACCCGCCGTCTTGTTTGGCTTAAGATGCAACAGAATTGCAGTTATTTTGCTTTCACTCGAATCGAATAGAATACAACGCAACACAATAAAATACATGTTAGTACATTAACCCTTTCGCTGCCAAAGGCAATTAAAGGCTTTTGGAAACAATGCAGATTCATGTGAGACAGCCCATGACGAGCTGTCTCTCCTGAAATCTGCAATGTTCGCCACTTAGACAATACATTTTACCAAATTTCTTGTTGGACCAAATATGAATTGGTCCAATTGTCGACTTTGTGGAGTTCGGCAGTGAAAGGGTTTAGGCAAATGTCCTATAATAAGTTACTAATACGAGAAGCAAAAAACAGTAACATATGAATTAACTGTTCAAATACTCTATTCAGAACAAAAGCATTTCACAGATAAAGAAAACATTTTCCTAGTTCAAAGGTGTTGAACTCCAGAAGGAATTTTTTTTTTTGAAATATTGAAACTTCTAAAAATATTGCTAATAGTGACGACCAAGTAAGTTATAAATATTTCAAAACTATTTTGGCAGTTAATGTTTAAAAACAGTCATTTAAAATGTCATGAACATGTACAAAATGTGGCTTATTGTGTATGTCTACCTGGCTAAAATGAAGCATAGATCAATATTTAAATGTTAATTGTACTGGAAAGTGAAATGATTACTCATTTCAAGACAACGTTTGAACAGTTTTAAAACTTTGACTTTACTATCTATAATCTGGAGTTCAGCACCTTAAAAAGCTTATTACAAAAGTGTATATTATGACAAAACTGCACAAATGTACATACTTGACATAGAATAATCTATATATGATACTTATTAGACTCTTGCCTACATACAACACATCTGCAGTAAACTGCATCGAAAGCAACTGTACGAAACCATGGAAAATCTCTATTTAAGAAGCTAGTATAATCAGAGACGAAAAGATTATTGGAAGTTAAGCAGAATAGGAGAAATACATTGAAGCTAAAGGAGAAATTACTCATTAAGAACAATTTTTCTTTTGTCACAAGGTTTATCCTTCTCTGATTTATCAAAACAAGGAATCCGTTGGAAAACTCTTTCACTGACAAATGCCATTAAAAGCTTTTCAAACAATTCAAATTCAGCTGAAACAGCTCAAGACGAGCTGTCTCTTCTGTAATCTGCATTGTTTGCCAATTAGACATTAAATTTTACACAAATGTCCTGTTGGACGAAAATGCAGTGGTCCATTTTTCAAAATGGAAGAGTCGAGCAGATGGAAATACTGATCTGAACCCTCGCTGTGAACAAATGCCTTTTTCCGTGCACCGACTCAATTATTACATGATTTCGTGAGACAATTAGGTGTGTCGTGGCTCCTGCTAACGACCTTATATTGACGAAATGATCCGTTTCACGAGAAAACAAACATTTTGGACTCTGCTTAATGTACGACCTAGATCAGCCTGCACAGGCCGCGCAGGCTAATCCGGGCCGACACATTCCGTCTCAGGGGGAAAGAGGTATAGAGTAATGATTCCTGAAACAGGAAATCCACAGGAGGCGAAAAATGTCTGGGTTAGCCTGCGCGGCATGCTGGGGCTGATCCGTGACGATATTTTACGCAGAGTCCACCATATTAGTTTTCTCGTGGAACGGCTTAAATATTACAATTCTAATGATATATTAACAAAGTCAACACAGTGTTTAATATAGTGTCAAAATACGGGAAAGTCATTTTAAACAAGAATGGTTGAATTCCGTCGCAAATAAGAACTTGATTATCAGAATAATCCGAAATACTGATTCTGACAACATTTTCATTCTTGCACGAGTGTTGTTTTAATGCAGTTGAGCCACAAAAGTCGTTGGATAGATGTAAATGTAATACTTTAAAACTACCTAAATGAAAGTAAAACATGTTATTCAAATGTCTGTAAGTTTTCTCAAAATACTATGTGGAATGTTTGAATACAAACTATTGTAGTTTGTCCGGTGGCCTTATATTTCCTTGAAAGTACATGTAGTATTGTATTATTGTGAAAATAAAAATATTCCTCAAATTTAACCTTTTTCATTTGTTTGATACACCTATTTTTACTTAAATATTCATCTGAAATATTTTTGGTAGTACATGTATATTTATTTACTTTTATCTAGGCCATATTCTTCCACTGTGTAAATTGCAATAGACAAAGTGTTGTCGATGCATGCCAATATAGGAATGAACATACTATATTATTCAATTGGCTTCTGCAGCTTAACTTATGGTAAGCGATAGCAAAAAAAGATAAACTTTCACTGCGAATTAATGTTCTAATATGTCATATCATCAAATCCTGTCAAATAATTCACCCTTCTCTTCTTTTATAGATAAAGTCCATATGTTGACATCTGCTCTAAATTTGAAGTATGTGGAAAAACAATTTACGGTCAAATACGAATCGAAAAACAAAGTTCAGTCAATGACGAAAACATTCGCAAATTTGTATGAAATAGACGTTTATTAGAAAAAGATAAATTTAAGAAAAAAGTGTTTATGGTTTTTTTTAATTTTTAACGTAAATATTACATTAAAAATGATTTAATTATGTCATCTATTACACACTCTTTTCATAAGACGGGTCCAGACAAACATGCGTATACTCACAGACTCGTTCGGACTTTGATAACCCGCCTTTCTGTCGGTTGGTTATAGATGCAAGTCCAGACAAAAATCACAAAATTTCAGTTATTTTTCTTTCACTCGAATCGAATATAATACAATGCAAAACAATACAATATAAAACAATGTAATACAATACAATACAATACAATACAACAATATAAAATACATTTTATTACATTAACCCTTTCTCTGCCAAAGGTAATTAAAGGCTTTTGCAAACAATGCAGCTTCAGATGGGACAATTCATAACGAGCTGTCTCTCCTGAAATCTACATTGTATGCAACTTAGACATTAACTTTTACAAAATGTCATGTTGGACGAAAAATAAATTGGTCCAATTTTTAACATGAAAGTGTCGACTTCATGGAATTCGGCAGTGAAATGGTTTAGGCAAATTTCCTATAGTAAGTTACAAATATAAAGGTACACTTAACACATTTACGAGAAGATTATAAAAACAATAACATGTGAAATAACCTGTTCAAATATTCTTTTAAAGCTTTTCAAAGATAAAGAAACATTTCCGATCTTAAAGGTGTTGAACCCTAGATGGAGATCAACAATTTGAAGTTTTAAAACTTCTGCAAATATTTCTTATAGTGATAACAAAGTAAGTTATAAATAATTCAAAACTATTTTGGCAGTAAATGTTGAAAACAGTCAATTGAAATGTCATGATTATGTACAAAATAAGGCTTACTGGGTATGTCTACCTAGCTGAGGCCTAGACGATTACTATTTAGATGTGTATTGTACTGGAAAGTTATTACAATTTTCTTTATCCCAGAATTATGATTTTAATATCATTTCAAGACAACGTTTGAACAGTTTTAAAACTTTGACTTTACTATCTATAATCTGGAGTTCAGCACCTTAAAAAGCTTATTAAAGCAGTGTATATTATGACAAGACTGCACAAATGGACATTCTTGACATACAATAAACTACATATGATACATATTAAACACTTTCCCACATACAACAAATCTGCAGTAGACTGCATCAAAAGCAACTTTACGAAACCATGGAAAATCTCTATTTAAGAAGCTAGTATAATACAATATTATTATTAGTTCAGCAGAATAGCAGAAATACATTGAAGCAAAAGGAGAAATTGCTCATTAAGATCACTTTTCCTTTTGTCACAAGTTTATCCTTCTCTGATTCATCAAAACACGCAATGCGTTGGAAAATGTTTAACTATTTCGCTGACAAATGCAATTAAAAGCTTTTCAAACAATGCAGATTCAGGTGAAACAACTCAAAACGAGCTGTCTCTTCTAAATCCAGCATTGTTTGCCACTTAGACATTAAATTTTATCAAATGAAATGCAGTGGTCCAATTTTCAAAATGGAAGAGTCGGCTTCGTGAAATTCGGTAGTGAAAAGGTAGTAATACTCAACATCGTTGGAACAAGTCCACTTTTTAATGGACAACGATTATATGAGCAATTGCATAAGAAAAAAGTACTAGTTGTTTTATATAAACAGTTTAGATCCAGATCAACTGTCTATGCGAACACTCTGATCAAAGAATACTCTTAAAAGAAGCGTCCGTCAACTCGTGTATATTGACTTTACTATATGCTGATAAGTCTGAGCATATGGAAATATTGATATGTACCCTCGCTGTGAAGAAATGTGTTTTCTCGTGCACCGACTCAATTATTACATGATTTCATGAGACAATTAGGTGTCTCGTTGCTCCTGCTAGTGAAATGATCCGTTCCACGAGAAAACCAACATTTTGGACTCTGCGTAATGTATCGACCTAGATCAGCTTGCACAGGCCGCGCAGGCTGATCCGGGCTAAAGAAATCCGTTTCAGGGGGAAAGATGTATAGAGTAATGATTCCTGAAACAGAAAATCCACAGGAGGCGAAACGGCTCAAATATTATAATTCTAATTATATATTAACAAAGTCAACACAGTGCTTAATATAGTGTCAACATAAGGGAAAGTCATTGTAAACAAGAATGGTTGAATTCCGTCGCAAATAAGATCCGGACCGCATTTTCTCACTTGCACGAGTGTTATTTAATGCGTTTGAATTAAACAAGTCGTTGAATAGATGTAAAGATAATACTTAAAAACAACCCAATTGGAAATGTTATTTCATATGTTTGTATTTTTTCTAAAAATGCTATGTGCCATGTTTGAATACAAACTATTGTAGTTTGTCCGGTGACTTTATATTCCGTTGAAAGCAGTATTATATTATTGTGAAATAAAAACTCTCCTCCAATTTAAGATATGAATGAATATCGATTGGTTGAAGAGGTGAGGCAAAGAGCATTCGCTGTCCGCCTATACGTACTATATATATATATATATACAAACTTCGCATTGACTTCGCTTCTGCTATCAGTGTTACGCCCATGGACGTGATCCCATTCACACACATATACGCATTATGGCGTCTCTGCAGCAGACGACATTTGAAAACAGTCTTGTAAAAGGAATAATTGCAATCTCCCAGTTTGCAAAAATGTTTTCAACTAAGTTTAATAATGAAACTTTCCCTCCTAATATACATTGTTTTCATAATTTTGCTAAGATGTTTTTTATACAAGTTGTATGATGGAAAGAATTAAGATGACACCGGCGTGAAGATGCAATTAGATCCCTTTTCGCCTTTTGAAGGAGCTGTTTCACATACTCTCATACGCACTTTATTTGCAGTCATATGTTAAAGACGAATATTGAACTTGACCGCCGAATGGTGTATCTCTACAATATTACAATCAATGTGTTTTAGGATACTCTAGTGCTAAGTGAATCCTGGTTCTGTCATTATATTAAGAGTTTGCATTGTACATTATTAAAGGGTTAAATGTATGTTTTTGTTGAAGTTATAAGAGTAAAATACAATATTGCCAAGTTACACAGCAAATAATACCCGAAAACAAATAATGCAGGTTCAGGAGAGACAGTTCGCTACGAGTTGTTTCACCTGAATCTGCACTGTTTGAAAAAGCGTTTAATTGTCTTCGGCAGCGAAAGGGTTAAAGTCGATGGTGTCTGTTTGACTAAGAGTATCCTATTATATTTATATCCTTTGTATGTCATAGCCCATAGGTGAGGTGAATATCACACTTACCGTAAGCGATATGAACGATCATCCGCCAGTCTTCGAGCAGGACGCTTACTTCTTCATGTTACCACAGAGTCGAACAGTGAGCTCACTAAATGGCGCCGTCAATGTAAGTGCACCTTTACCACCCCACACCCACCCCCAACCCCACAACACCCCACCCACCCAACGCCTTCACCGTATACAAACGTGTGCTGACACCTCTTACAGGTGACAACCTTTTGCCACTATTCAATATTTAAATTGTAATGCGTCACCGAATATTTGCGTTTTAATTGTTCTGAATGAGCTTTGCAAGAAAGATGGAAGATTTAACTGTCTTCATATTGATTTTATAAAAGCATTTGACAAACTAAATCAAGTCAAATTGTTTCACATACTTATCGGAGAATATCGGAATAAAGGTAAAATATGTATAAAATTTGATCGCATTAATGACTATCACTCATTAAAAAACAAGAACTGTTGCTGTATAAGTACGGATTCAATCCCCTGAAACACCGGTACCCGACACGGGGACGTAACAAGTACAATATAACAATTATATTCATTAACCAGTTGTCTCTCTTACTTCTTCAGTCATGTGACTTCGGAATAATACCTGACATTATTTATCTCATATTTGCAGACGACAGTGCTGACACAGTACTTAATTTAAATAAAACTGAGAGGATTGGGGGGGGGGGTCTAATAAAAGGAGGTAATTTAAGGAACAACGAGGAATGGTTCTTCACAAGCTAACCTCGAAATTCAGTTAGATGGCATTCTCACAGTATGCACTTTGTATTCTATCAGACGGTAAGATCATAGTCTAACCTTGGTTAGAATATCCTCAGACCGGGCGCATACGGCGAAGTCGCTAGGTAACATTTGGTATCGTCCAAACGGCAAAACGACAGTGAAAAATCCCACGGGTGATATTGGAGCATAGCGGAGTCAACGGAGTGTCCGACGATAATCTTTATTCAGCTATCATTTTTTCCACTAGATATCTTTAAATATTTACGATAATATCGCCCTCCGTCAGAAGAATCATATTGTACATAAACTTTTCCTTTGATTGATTCCTTGTAGTTGGGCAGTCCGTCTGACGAGTAAAATACACCAATATCGAAGAGTAGTATATACTGCGTGATGTATACGGTCATTATTAATTGAAGTTTTAAGACTTAGCTGTATCGATAGGTAACGCTAATAACTCAAACTGACTTTCCGCTAGAACAAGATGAACGGACGCACGTCCTGTCCAGGTAAAATTGTTGTGACTTTCTTCAAGATAATGTGAGTTAGATATATATTGTTAAAGGAGCTTCTCGAATTTTTGATATATAATTCTAAATGATAAAACAATTTATTTGACGGTATTTAAATGGATACCGTGTCTCAGTCTTTTAATATATGCCAATTTTTATTTGTTTTCTCTTTTACCATGAGTTAGTGTTGAAAACGGCAAATAACCACCGAGCAAGTCAATTTATCAATCAATCATCCATCGACGCGCTTGTAAAATGTACAGAAAAAGTCATAATATTTTAAAAGGGAAAGACAAATAACAATCTTAAAGGTGCTGTCACAGATTGTGATCAAAATTTTGATATGGTGAAACTTCTGCCAATATTGCTAATAGTGACAAATAAGTAGGTTCTAAGTAGTTCAGATCTATTTCTGCAGTAAGTGTTGAAGAATTGTCAATTGAAGTCATGCACATGGCTTAATGGGTATGAATACCCAGAAGAAAAGAAGCATATACGATCAATATTTACAGGTTTATGGTACTCGAAAGTGAAATAATTTTCTGATTTTAATCCAGTATTATGATTCTAGTATTTCAAGACATATTTTGGACAGTTTTTAAACTTTGACTATATTATCAGATTTTTGTGATTCAGCACCATTGATACGAAATTGTACTACCATTGTGTTGTTGGATGTATGACAACATCTTACTTTACGCTATGTACAAATTAAGCATTGGTAGTTTCATTGAGGGGGATGGTTTCATGCCGCGGTGTTTTTTCATTTTTGTTTGTATCTTTATTTCTTCTATACATTATGTAAACAAGTACTGCTATTCCGATAAAGCAGATAAGAACTGCCAACGTTGCAGTGACTACGTATAACATTGCTTCGACAGGTTCGGTAATATTGACAAATTCAAGTTTAACGCACTGTAGAAATTCAGCCTGTCTATTGCTACATACCAGATCATCCGTAGACTGGTATTCAATAGATATTAGCCTACTGTCCTCACATTTGAATGTCCTGTTATTGCGTTTTCCGTAACCATCGATACAGTCCCACTTAAGTTCTTTTCCATGCTTGAGGAAAGTCCCGTTTATAAGATCAGAGGCTTCCACCTTATTGAAATCCGCAGGGACAAAACAATTGCAGTAGCAGCCTATAGCATGAGTCCAGGACCAGGTTCCGGAGGTGTATTCGCAGTAGGAAGTGGTGGTCGATATATTAGGTCGTCGATCCACCCAAGTCACCGATAGGTTGAACTCATTTCCATCTAAGCATGTAAAGTCTGCCCTAATGACATCATGACTTGTGTCTAACTCTATTGCATATAAACAGGGCGAAGTTTGTCCCGGCAGGCGCCCACACTTTACAGGAATGCATTGCGGCTTATATCTGGCCCAGGTGTAGTTGTGAGTACAATGAATCAGCGGCCAACCATGCAAAACGAAACCCTCGTTACACTGAACCTTAACTCTACTTGCATACTCGTATTTCGCAACACGGACTATTTCCATCACGTACGTGCCATTAGCAACTTCGCCAAAATCGCCACACTCACGGACTCTACACTCAGGGTAACTAACTTTTGCTGGCTCACCGCTTGTTTTGCACACAAAAAACGTATTATTTATGATGATTGTCTCGCCCGGGGCGCAATTCGTCGTCGCCTCATGCCTGCTCCTTGGGTCGCACAAAATACTCTTTGTGATGTGGCAAGATTTCGTATGGTCATCCTGGCATGCTTTTATATCAGCTATGGAGTTACATTCGCTAGTAAAGTTTAGCTTCGCACATGACTCGGGAACATCAAATGCATCCGGAACAATACGTGGCTCTGTGCAATTGTCTTTTCCGTCTGTAAGCAATAAAACAAACTGTAACAGTTGGGAAACAGACCAATTTTTTTTAAAGACGGACATGCACAAACTGTGCTTTGTTTTTTATGTAGGTGGTTGCAAGTTGCGTGTGACATAGATGACAAAGTAAACCTGGCATTCACCTTGTATGCTATTTAAGTGCTTTAAATAAAAGATGTTTATGAAATACGTGTTAAATCTGCATCAGTGTAAGTTTAAGTTTAAAATAAAAGTGACATGTGTGTGTGCAAAAGAAGATATATACATATACATGTTAAAAATATAGCATTCCGTGGCATCCTGACCTATTCTAAGTGTGTACCTTTTCCATTTGATACACCACATATTTTTAGTTAATTATTCATCTGACATATTTAAGGTATTTATTACATGTATATTTAATTATTTATGTATTGTTGTCTAAGCAATATTCTTCCACTTTGTAAATGGCCATAGACACATTGTTGTCGATGTTTGCCAACATAGGAATAAATATAATATTACATTATTCAATTGGCTTCTTCAGCTTAACTGATGGTTATCGAAAGCAAACAAAAGACTTTCACTGCGAATTAATGTTCTAATATGTAATAATGAGGAACATCAAATGATCTAAACACATGACTTAGCTCTGTGCAATTGTCTTTTCCGTCTGTAAAATGAAAATAACTGTAACAGTTGGAGAAACAGAACAAGATTTATAAACACGAATATACAAAACTATGCTTTGGTTTTTGTGTAGGTGGTTGTAAGTTGCATATGACATAGATGATCAAGCAAACCTGTCATTGACAGTGTTTGCTATTTAAGTGCTTTAAATATAAGATATATATGAAACTAGTGTTACATCTGCATCAGTGTTAGTTTAAGTTAAAATTAAAAGTGAAATTATTGTGCGCAAAAGAAGATATATAAATATACTTATTATATGCCTGTACACTTTCCGGTGTAAATACACGCATATTGACATGCGCAGATACACCTCGACAGATTAAAATT
>JAUELF010231382.1:0-13509 GCA_031471495.1 Clinocardium nuttallii
TAGGACAATTTGTGTCTGGGCTATTTCCACTTCTGTACACACATTTCTATTCCGTATGATAGGACAATTTGTGTCTGTGCTATTTCCACTTCTGTACACACATTTTTATACCGTATGATAGGACAATTTGTGTCTGGGCTATTTCCACTTCTGTACACACATTTCTATACCGTATGATGGGACAATTTGTGTCTGGGCTATTTCCACTTCTGTACACACATTTCTATACCATGTGATAGGACAATTTGTGTCTGGGCTATTTCCACTTCTGTACACACATTTCTATTCCGTATGATAGGACAATTTGTGTCTGGGCCATTTCCACTTCTGTACACACATTAATAACTATTTACTTAATTTTGGTCTTGCTTTAATCCTTTCCAATATAAAAAACATCTGCAGCAGGCAACATTGAAAACATCTGCAGCAGGCAACATTGAAAACATCTAGACGAAAAATATGGAAAATATAAATGAAAGTATAATTACTGAATGGAGTAAAAAGAATTATTATAAAAGTTGTCAAACTAAAAATGTGTCTGCATGTGGTAAAGGTTTATGCACACAAGATACAAGTTTTTTTATGCACACAAGATACAGGTTGTTTTTTTACACTTTCAGGAAATACTTCACTTTTTTGCCCAGATGTTATTGTCCATCCAGCATGTTCATTCAAAACAGATTCTACACAGAGATCTCAAAACTCAGAATATTTTACTGGATAAAAGAAAACGGGTCATCAAGATTGGAGATTTTGGAATTTCCAAAGTCTTAAGTAGTAAAAGTAAAGCATTTTCTGTAAGTAAGTTGGTTGGTGTGTGGTGATGGTACTATCCCCTTTTGATGAGGTTGTTGAGGGGATATAAGGATCCACCTGTATGTAGGCATGCTAGCACCATTTCTTATCTGAAATTATAAAACAACACATATTCACAAACATCGCCTCTTGTATAAGATCACGTTTTTACTGACCTAGGTCAAAGGTCAAGATCCCAGTTAGTATATTAGTGTCCCAACGATGTCATCGCTCTTACTACTTCATTTCTGTTTTTAATGAAACTTTAGATTTTTTTACAATCATCACCTCTTGTATGAGTTGTGTTTCAACATCCCAGGTGAAAGTCAAGGTCACAGTGACTATATAACATCTGTATAAAACGTCGTCATTACTCTAGCGTTTTCATATCTAGATGGCATTCCATTATACTTCATTCACAGGTTCAGTGTCAACAGAGATTTTTGACAGGTTCACCTTTGTCAAAGGTCAAGGTCACAGGGACTATAATTCATCTGTATGAAACAATGTCATCGCACTTTCATTTGTGGCTGGAATTTCTACTTATTTCATACAAGATTTGGGAGTTTGATGGACTATAATACATGTACATCTGTACAAAACCACACTACAAGATAATTTGTATCATCTGCAATGCTCTTGTTTTGTAATTGAAAGCTTTTGATTAAAAATCCATTATCCAACCTTGTCTTGCAATAAGCAGATTATCAGAATGAATGAATGTATGAGTTGAAGACAGTGGTGCAGAGGTAGAGCGTCGGCCTCTCGTATCAAAGGTCCCTGGTTCGTGTCCCGTGATGAGCGGGTCCTGACTTTGGTTTTTTTCCACACAAACGGCGCGAGTACTGGTTCAGTCTCCAGGAAGCAGACATCGAGCGTGATAAATATAAGCTTAAAGCTTGTTTCACAATTGATGTAAAATAAATAGGTTTAAACTAAACATCTCTTCTTAAACGATCACAATGCTACCTGCAGTACTTTCAGTACTTTGATTTCATTACAGAGGTCGTAGCCCAATGCGACGAAGTTTTCTACTTCTTCTTTTGTGATTACTATCCAGAAATAGACTGCCTGGCGCCATTGGAACCTAGAGCAGGTAAGCCATGATTTATGAATACGTAATAAATAATGAAAAATATAGCCAACATAATTAATGAAAGTCAATAAGGAATCATTGATGACTTATTAATAAATAATGAATAATGAATAATGAAAATGGTAAATAATGAAAATAGTGAATAATGAAAATGGTGAATAATATAAATGGTGAATATTGAATAAATAATGAATAACAAATACATACTGAATATTGTGTTTGTCTAGATGTTTTCAAAAACGTCTGTTGCAGATAAGTTGCAAGAGGGAAAGGTTAAACCAAACGTATTGGACTGTCTTAGAAACCGAAAGGTAATTTACAGATGTGTTTATAGGGGAAATAAAACAACATATATGGGGTTACATTAAACGTCGGAAAATGTTTGAACCGCATATTCGAGATGGTGTGCCAAATGGAGTACAGTCGTCAAGTCACCTTCATGTGTATTCATTTCAGCTCCTGTACGACAGCGAAACAGAAGTAAGATTGAGATATGAAATTAGTTTTGCATGTGTCGTTCTGTTTCCACCATCTCTCACATTGTTCAAATTAACTCGGCACCATTTTCAGTTTATTTAAAGACCTTTAATGAATGTATGTTGACCCATGTCTTGCCTTACCAGTGTCCTTTCAATAGCATGCATGCTCATCTATATGTACCGACAGCGATATGACCTGGTCCTTTGATCTACCTTTCTGTTTTTGATCGTTCATGGCTATATTCCTCGGTCGATATGACGCTACATGTGCGAACATTTAAAACACAAATACAACAGCAGAGATATTGCGTTTGTGGAAAGACTACAATTGCAGCCCAACTTGTTTTACTCGCTGTATTTGAAGATGCAAAAACCAGGGCTTTTACCCTAATAGTATGTTATTGAGTAATTAATATTTTAGTTTTATCGCCATTGTGAAAATGAAATTCACACATACGGCGTCCAGTTCACACACGTTTTTATAAAAATAGTTATATTTATAGCATACGTAAGTATACATGTTGCTTGTTTAGTTTGTATTTGAATGATGGACAGTTCTGTCTTTTGTTTGTTAATAAACTGTTAAACTTTGTTGAAAAGCATCTTTTGTGTTTCCTGGCGTTCTCAGACAGCAGTTTTACATAGCAACCTATCAGACTTTTTAACACATGTTATATGTTATATTTTGTTTCGCATGAAAATAAGCATGCCAGCACGAAGTGTCTCGAACAGCCGACATTCTGGGTGTAGCCGCGGCACTTCTTTACTGTTTCGTTGTGTTGACTCTACGTGTACATGCTGTAACCAGGTGTACTAAAAAGTACATTAGTACGCCTGGCATGAATAAGATTCAAGATCTTTATTCAACGTAACAAAGGCCTCCGGCCCAAAAAACACAATATACAATGCACTTGTTAGCTCGACTATTCGAAGAATATGAGAGGTTTACTACTCGCCCCAGCGTCGGCGTTCGGTTACAGTGTTAGGGCAAGTTGGCATTTGTTTTTCTTAACTACTTGTTCTAGGTCTTTTAATTGAAATATAGTTACATCTACTACCTTTCTTTATATTGATTGATGAAGATGCTGAGTGTGACCCTTCTTTTTGGGGTAAAAAACATGATATTGGGTGGTTAAAGTCTTAGGGCAAGTTGGCAATTTCATTTTTTCTTTTTTCTCAATAAGTCATTGTGCTAGGGCTTGCATATTTGGAATATAATTCATCCAACACCTTTCTTCATATTGTATGCTGAAGATGCTGATAGTGATCTTTTTGGGGTTAAACACACTTGATTTTGGATGGTTTTCATTTTTTAGGGCAAGTTGACATTTTCATTTTATTCTTTTTACTTTTTCTCAATAAATACTTTTGTTAGGACTTTCATATTTAGAATATAATTACATATTATACCTATGTCCACATTAAATGCTGAGGATGCTGAGTGTGACATTCTTTTAGGGGTAAAATAAGACTTTTAGTACTTCTGTTAGGCCTTTATATTTTGTATACAATTACATCGTATATCGTTCTTCACATTATATGGTGAAGCTGCTGATTGTCTTTCTTTATTTGATAAAAAAAAAAATATTTTTGTTGAATTTAAGATAAAATCATATTTCTTTGTTACATTCCTTTCTAATTTTAATCATTCATATATCAATTGTAGTTCTTCAACATATCAAGCTGGTTTTGGTGTCAAACATTTTGAAAACCTTTTTTATAAGATTTTGCTTTTTTTTAAACTCAGATTTAAAAGTTGCGTTAAGCTCAACGTTTAAGTTTCGTTTCTATTCATTTGCTTTTACATATAGAGAATATATAATTTAATAGTACTTAAAGGCGATTAACTGAAATAGTGCTTAAGTGAATAAGCGATGTTAAGTCGAGCGCGATGTCCTCCGACATCTCTTGTTGTGTTAGTTTTGAGTTGCATCCCTTTTAATCAAATGTACATCACAATATGCATACATGTGTCAAATCATATACAGTATTTAGTTCTTAAGCTATTTAAAACTTTATACTAAAACCTTTACTGTGTCCCAAATGTTATATCACAGTGACAAAAGTGGAGTTTTGTCATGTCTGAATAGTAAATTTATTAACAGATAATGAAGACATGTATTTCATCAAAATGTTAATCAATTATTCATTGATAGCAGTTTGCTGATATAAACGGCTGTCCCGTGGATTACATTCTCATTTGATGAGTTAAGGATGTTAAGAATCCTTGCATATTATTATTCAATGTAAACCAGTTTAGTAAATACTGATTACGTATATCTGTACATTTACCACACTCAAACAATACATTCTATTCACACTCGACAGTTTGTTAATTATAATTTTGATTACATTACGAACAGATACGTGGTTCGAAATGCACCTTATTATGTCTACCAATCTGTACATTTAATGTATGACTAGAACAACGGAAACGGGGCATGGCCAGTCTGAGTCTTACTTGTAATTCAATAGTAAGATATCGTTCTGTGTTTAAAATGTTTATAATAATGATATCTACTCGATATGTTTAAGGATTCATCCCGATTTTGAGTATGACAGCCAATTATTTTTGGTTCAAAGACTTTAATAAAAGCATTGATACCACCTATCACCATCGAATATATAATACAATTAATTATAAGATTTTCGCAAATTCTAAAGAGAACCAATACAACTTGATGTCTGGAATCAATACATGAATACTGAAACACGCTACTATCGGAGTTTATAAACGTTAAACCGGTTTGGTCCACATAAAAGATTGTCTCCAAAGCATTGTTGTTGCTAAAAACCATATCCAAAGGACGCCTACATTATTGGTGTAAGCCTTAAACATGTGCAAAGGACGCCTACTTTATTGGTATATGCCATAAACATGTCCAAAGGACGCCTACATTATTGGTATATGCCTTAAACATGTCCAATGGACGCCTACTTTCTTGGTATATGCCTTAAAAATGCCCAAAGAACGCCTCATTGATTGGCATATACCTAAAACATGTACAAAGGACGCATTCTTTATTGGTGTATGCCTGACCCAATAATGTAGTAGCAAGCAACTCCATGCTTCCATTCATCTTGCTGAAGCAATTTTATTGACAGTATTGTAATAGTATGTTGTCTCAACGACTCTCTTGGTTTAGCATGAAAGCATGCATCTTCAAAATGACTTTGGACATCTGTCATTCTCATGTTTGCTGCACATTGTCACCGATAATCCAGATTAGAATGGTAATTCTTTTCCCTGAAACAGAAAACTTTCAACGCTATTGCATGAGATGATTTCTTGAAAACACTGATTAATGGGAAATATTGCTCGAAATAAGCATTGAAACATTGCAATGCAAGTATTCTTCCAAAGGCACTGATGTTTTTTCAATTTGTCCATGGATGTTTTCGAAGCAGACATATCTTAATGCGTGGACGGTAAGCGATCGCTGGCGCCTGAATATATTATCATGACCATCGTATTAGGAAATATACAGATACGGTATTTTCGTGAATGCTCGTAGAATCAAGTCGCGCTTTGTACACAAGCATACCTAGTATTAAGATTTGAAAACATAGATTAACCGATTAACCGATTACATCTGAAGATATAGTTGTACACTTGTAATGTAATCGCTTCTAACTATTTCCGAGAGCAGTTGTTCGATCAATTACGGCGTCCTCGGTCAGTTTATTTCACATTGCACAGAATACTGACTGGAATGTATTTTCGTAAAAGTTCAATCTTACATAGTTATTTTAAAACGTATAATGTTATACATTTAAATTTAAATATTTGATATAAATTATAAATATTATTATTAGTTTATGGGTATATATATTGTTTTATAACATGAAAGTCATTGTGCTTTACCAATAAT
The DNA here is from genome assembly GCA_031471495.1 of Clinocardium nuttallii. Lineage (NCBI taxonomy): Eukaryota > Metazoa > Mollusca > Bivalvia > Cardiida > Cardiidae > Clinocardium > Clinocardium nuttallii. The sequence continues at coordinate 6,243 of JAUELF010231382.1, forward strand.
GAATATAACTCTAATTTGTGTCTAAAGATAACCCAGATCTAAAAAAATAGTATAACTGTCGTTCCTCACAAGTATGTATAATTTCATTACAACCAGATCTAAACCTGGCTGCAGTAGCAAACGCTCGTAATAGATCTGATGATTGCCAATTATAGGTCGACTAAGATTGACCTTTGTGTCAGCCAATCAAAGTTTCGCCTCCAAAATCGTTAGGTATTAACAAGGGAAATAACTGTTCCGACTGTAAAGAATATTTAAATGTTTAGGGTCAATTTAACATGACCTTTTCGGCGTTGTCGTCAGATACTTTATATGTTTGTGTTATAAAAACTAAATTCAGGACAAATTCCACCTTCTTCTAGTATGTCCGTTATACTCAGATATTAGAGCTATTCATTTTAAGCGATATTACTTCATTCTTCCAAACATGTACACATTTATTAAGTTACTAAACAGCAATAATAAGCAAAAACTGTTACACCTTGCAAAATATATCAAGGAAGCCTTTACCCGAAGAAGTAGTTTAATTAACAATATTCTTTAACAATTGGTACTGTAAGATAATATTAAGAATTAAAATCCTGTTACAGGAGGTCAAGCGAAATTCTTTTATAAATTATAAGTAGTATTGAGAAAATACTTTCCTATTATGTTTTTCATATTTTCTAATGATTATTATCTAGTTTTTATTTTCTAATATTTTGAATGATAAACATTCGTTTTTGTGTATATTTCACGTTTATTGTAATTAATTATATGTTTTTGCGTATTGTATATATTAATATGATATGTTGTTTGACTAGAAACAATGTAGTTTACGTCATTAACATAGCTATCTATCTACTTTATACGTAAGGCGAATAATTAAGGTCTGATTTAAATGAGATTTAATATAATTTAACCCCTACCCTCATACAACAATTCTGCAGCAGATGACTTTGAACATATTTTGACAACAAATAGAAAATCTCTATAATTGAATGGATAATCTATGACTAAAAGTGGAAAACATTGTAGCAAAAGAAGAAATTGCACGTTTTGTGCAATTTCTTCTTTTGCCACTATGTTTTAAAAAAGGGGGCTGCTGCAGAGGCGTCAGATAGCGTCTATATGAGGGAAAGGATTAAGAAAACAATTCCAAATATTCAATTGTTGATCATTCATTTTACTAAGAAGAAGATTTGATATGTAATTTCTTAAATCTATGTTTACAACAGAATGCCGACAGGGCGAGTTTACGTGTGAAAAAGTGACTAAGTGTATCGATGCATCTAAGGTGTGTGATGGTGTGAATGACTGCACTGATTGGACTGACGAGATGGATTGTCGTACGTATTAATAAGCGTTGCGCGTATTAGGATTTTAGCCGAATTACGGGAAAACCAATTGTGTAGTCTCCGCGTAAAGTATTGACCCTGATCAGTCTAAGCAAGCCAAGCAGGCTAACCCGGATATACACTTTTCGCCTTTTTCTTGATTTGCTGTTTCAGGAATCACTGCTCTATACCTCTATTCCCCTGAAACGGAATGTATCGCCCCGGATTAGCTTTTACGGACTGCACACGCTGATCTGGGTTGATACATTACGCAGTCAATAATGTCGGTTTCCCCATGGGACGGCTCATTTATCTTACGCAGTTGTCTCTCTTACACTATTTACTAAAGTTGAAACATTTTCCCGCATACAACAAGTCTGCAGCAGAGAATCTTAACAAAACAATGGAACGCCTCTTTAAATTAAAGTAGAATTATTGACAGAATTCGAAAACATTGTGGCAATAGGATATATTGCTCGTTTTGAGCATTTTCTTCTTTTTTCCAAAATGTTTTCAAAAGGAGCCTGCTGCAGAGACGTTTGAAAACGTCTATATTAGGGAAATGGTTAAAGAGAACTTATGCTGCATCGTTTTTACTTCGTATACATATATGTTTGGAAAATCACATGTTATTTGTGGCAACAAACTATGTTTAAACACGTAGTCGTAAAGCCGAGTGACAATACAAACAGTTTTATCTGAACGATCTGCTAGCCTTACACATGTTCAACACTCTTTGTTAGCAAAAAGCTGGTAGCACATACTATGAATACAATGGGATAAAAGGTTAAAGTTCCAATGTTTATTTTGTTACAGAATGTGACAAGCAATGCGGGTACCAGTATAAAATATGTTAGTTGTTACATAATGTGACAAGCAATACAAGTACCAGTACAACATGTTGATTTTGTTCTAGAATGTGACAAGCAAAGTGGGTACTAGGGTAAACTGTTTAATTTGTTACAGAATGTGACAAGCAATACGAATACCAGTGTAAAATGTTTTATTTGTTACAGAATGTGACAAGCAATACGAGTACCAGTGTAAAATGTTTTATTTGTTACAGAATGTGACAAGCAATACGAGTACCAGTGTAAGATGGGAATGTGTATCAAGTCGTTCCAGGAATGTGACGGCGTGTCGCAGTGCCCGGACAACTCTGACGAATTGCATTGTGGTAGGTACCCAGCCTAGGTAGTGCAGTGGTAGCAGGTTCGCCTCTGGTGCAGTAGGTCACGGGTTTGATCCCTGGTCTAGCCTTTCAACATACTTAAACACTTGTAATAATTGCTTTCCCTCCTTTTGCTCTCAGGACCGTAGGGTTATCAAATTAAGACTGAATCGCTGGTGTCAGGATTTATGAATAAATATAACTGATTAATTACAAGGACGCGTCGTGATATAACTGAAAATTGTTTAAAGCAAAGTTAAACACCAAATAAACACACAAATACTTTGGGTAGGGGTTGTAATCGATTGAGCGTTGCTCTGCGTAAGGACAGTATGACATTTGCGATCAGATTAGATCCTAAATCATAATGTGCACGGATCCTCATTAAGTCATAGAAGGTAGCATCCATTTTTTATCCATGCGGGTATTTTTCTACTTTTATGTTATAATTACTCTTAAGCTGGTTTTCTTTGAGCACCGAGGATATAATACACGCCATAAAAAATAGTCACTCGAAAATAAATGTCTCCATTGATCTGAGTATTCACTGTACGATTCGATTAATAAAACATTTGGAGTTCACTCATGCTGATTTAAAGACTGGGTGACTGAACGTATATCGAACGTTATTGCAATTGATTGTAAACCCGAAAGGTCGGTTGAAGTTGGGCTTAATGTACACTTGATTTATTACAATTTTTATTAACTTTTGTTTATCAATCATGAGCTATTTATCCTTAAGTTGAAAACAAAAATATATATCCTTTATTTATTCTGTATATAAAATGCAAACTTGGTTTCGTTTATCTTAATATGTATTTTCTACGAACACGAATCCTAAATGTGATGAAACTATATGTAGGTAGCGGTCTGTTCACAAGCTATTCACAAGCTTTTTACAAGCTTTTTACGAATCAGCTCTCTGCACATAAGTCTTCCCAGGCGCCTGGATACATGCACATATAACGATTATGATATTTTATATTTTGTATTCTATAAAATTGAAATAAACTCTTGTTACATACCAACAAGTTTATACATATTTTGAAACTGAAGTCATGAATGAGCATAAACATTAATCCGATATAACACATATATATATATATATATTCAAGGATGAACAAAACATAGATATTCAAACTATTGACTTAAATAATTGTAGCGCTATAGGTTATTGCGATGTCTCTGAATCCTGCATCAACATTTAAACGTGTTCTTCTTTCTTTTCGCAGATGGGTGTAGAAATGGTCAGGTCCGCTGTCCAAACACAGATAAGTGTATAATGCGCGAATGGTTGTGTGACGGAAGGAGTGAGTGCGAAGACGGTTGGGACGAATGGCATTGTGGTAAGTATTTTCGTCGCTCTTTGGATACATTTTACTCTTTTTTTTATGATAGTTTTGGATTGCTTTCTATAGGTCTTCAGCCAGATTACAGTTTTTCCTGAGTAAATAACCAGAAGTGCTGCTGGTAGGTTTACCACAACACCAGCGCGTCTGTCGTTATAATATCCCTGCAAGGCTAAGCGCCATTGAGGTAAACCATTACAACCGTTTTTTTAACACATTTTTCTGACATTTTTCTGACATGACAGAGGATCGAACCCTGGTCTCCCGTTCTCAAAGTGGATGCTATTAAAGCAGACATACATAGGCAAAAGCAATCCTGAGTTATTTATTAGTTAATAATCTCCACGCACTTTTTGGACACACCTTGTATTTGTGTATGTATTGTTAAGCACTTCTGAACATATTCATTCTGAAAAAGCTGCTTTATAATTTTGGTTTAACCATTTCCCTAATATAGACGCTTTCTGACGCCTCTGCAGCAGACGTCTTTTTGCAAACATAGTGACAAAAAAAGAAATTGCGCAAAATGTGCAATTTCTCTTTTTGTCACAATGTTTTCCACTTTTAGTCATTGGTTATCAATTCAATTATAGAGATTATCTATTTTTTGACAAAATATGTTCAAAAGTCGTCTTCTGCAGAATTGTCGAATGAGGAAAAGGGTTAATAATATGAAAAGCATGTATGCCATGCGTTATTCTAAATGTATGATATTATACCAGATCGCTGTTCGAGGGTGAACTTTACATGTCAGTTGGACCAGAGTTGTATCCCTATGAGTCGTCGGTGTGACGGTCAGGACGATTGCCCCCAGGGAGAGGACGAATGGGACTGTGGTACGTTAAACAATGTTTCTTGGAATATATTCGGCATTAGAATAGCTTTTATTATGAGCCGAGTTGTGGAAGTTCGGTCAGAATAGACGCGGGTTGTCAATCCACGGGTTGTGAGTTCGAACCCCAGCTCGGCCAACATTCTTTCCGACGTTTGGCAACAATGTAAATGCCATTATCGTGATTAGACTTCTACCAAAGGCTTAAGCGATTTGGGGAATCAGGCAGTTTATAAAAGAAAGACAGGAGTTAGATGGATTGGCCGACGTGATATGACTTAACAATAGAGCCGTCCACCGAGAAAACCAACATTATGGCATCTGCGTAAGGTATCGACTAGATCAGCCTGCGCAATCAGCGCAGACTGATCCGGGCCTACATATTCCGTTTCAGGGGAACAGAGGTATAGAGTAATGATTCCTGAAACGAAAAAATCCACAGCAGGCGAAACGTGTCTATCCGGGTTAGCCTGCGCGGCATGCTTAATCTATAATGTTGGTTTTCTCGCGAGAATTGTTGAAAACCGGGCGTTATCCCCAATCAACCTAAAATGCGGTGACTCTTTGCTTTAACCATAAATACGATTTTATTATCTTTCTGAAGTTGGTGTAATTCATCTGTATTTTAATGTCTTTAATAGTTGCATAAAGTAATGTATTTCATCATGCTCGAATTATTCAATGATTTGCATTGAGAATTGATAACACATCTTTTTGGCGCGCCGCCTAAAGTATTCCGACACTAACACTTGCTCGACCGGTATATTTGCGCAGCTTTATCTGGCTCTAAACCGGTCGCCAATTATTCTTAAAACGTTTCAAGAAAGTTATTATAAACGGAGTCCAATTGGATCATTATGTGTGTACAGTCATACTGTATATACGTTTAACCCTTTCCCTTATACGACAATTCTGCAGCAAACGACTTTGAACGTATTTTGTCAAAACATAGAGAATCTCTATAATTGAATAGATAACCTATGACACAAAGTGGAGAAACATTGTGTCAAAAGGAGAACTTGCACGTTTTGTGCAATTGCTTCTTTTGTCACTATGTTTTCACAAAGCTGTCTACTGCAGAGGCGTCAGAAAGCGTCTATATGAGGGAAAGGGTTAATAGTTATAGTTACGCTCAGGTTCTCTTTAATGTAGCATTGCTCATGTTGGTTTACTATTTTGCAGTTATACAAGACGGTGGTATGTTACAGTTGAGACACCGGAAACTATTCTTGCCGATGTGTGCCGATTCCTGGGACGATTCGTATGGTAATTACACCTGTGAGGTCCTACTGGGAGAAGGGTAAGTCAATGCAATGGTATAACTTGATGAAGCGGTTCGAACATGCGATTGGAGCGGCCTGGTAAGCTCAGTCGGTATTTTCCCTGTAAGGGAGAAAACCCGGGTTCGAGCCCCTGACTGGCTGCATGTTTTTATCTCCCTTTGAAATGTGCGCCCAACGCGGGGCCGTAAAAGCGCTGATTGGTCAGTCTAACATTACTTGCAATTATTTAACCTTTTCCCTCATGTAGACGCTTTCTGACGCCTATCGAGCAGACAGCTTTTTGAAAACATAGTGACAAAAGGAAGAAATTGCACAAAACGTACAATTTCTCCTTTTGCCACAATGTTTTCAACTTTTAGTTATAGGTCATCCATTCAATTAAAGAGATTTTCCATATTTTGACAACATTTGTTTAAAGTCGTCTGCTGCAAAATGGTCGTATGAGGGAAAGGGTTTAGAAATCCTTGGCACCGAAGGTTCAGCTAAGCAGGGGTGTACGTCACGGTTCGAACTATGGAGAGAGCACGTGTTAGCGGCCCAGTCAGCCTATGGGGTACCCATGAAAGCGAGAGGTCCCGGGTTCGAGCCCCGCACTGGCTGCAATTCGTTCTCTTCCTTTGACATTTATATAAATGATACATAACAATTTATTTACTTTCAAGTGTGTGGACTATTGCCATGGCCTCAAAGACAAATTGCGATTTTCAAGCACTTGTCGAACATGTATGTTACATTGTTTTAGTGTACGTGCTTTTTGTGTCACCCTGCGTATCATAGTAGGCACCTAGGGATTACTTTTCTTTTGTCCGGCGTTTGTCTGTCCGTCCGTCTGAGAGAGTACTTGTGGGGTGCGTGTTTATCCTGAAGCCCACGTCTGTCTGTCCGTCTGTCTGTCCGTCACACCTTTTCGTCACACTTTCAATGAGCAGGTGCAGGTGACACACGTTCTCCACGGAGCACTCCATTCTAGTTTTTATAGCAAGTTACGTGTAAATTTATGTACAATACCATATAATTCCAGGCATTTTTTAGAGTCTACGGAAGTGTTATATAATGGGCTTACGTTCGCCAAATTGGACGCCAGTGGTGATGTACCCTCTTTGCTCGGGAGTATGGTGATGGCGTAAGTTTGTACTTTTGTACTGTATATTGACAACAATTTAACGTAATATTTGCATTGTACTTTGACAGCACATTTTACTCACATACTTCTTCTCTCTCTCTTCTTCCTCTTCTTCCTCTTCTTCCTCTTCTTCTTCTTCTTCTTCTTCTTCTTCTTCTTCTTCTTCTTCTTCTTCTTCTTCTTCTTCTTCTTC
>JAUELF010231393.1:0-13509 GCA_031471495.1 Clinocardium nuttallii
CGAATTAACACCGACCTCAAAGACCGAGCTCGGCCACCGATGTCCGAATTAACACCGACCTCAAAGACCGAGCTCGGTCACCGATGTCCGAATTAACACCGACCTCGAAGACCGAGCTCGGCCATTTGTATTTGAATTTATAGATCGAACTGACCGCTGATCTGTAATATCGAGCTCGGTCATCTGTATTCGAATTTGGTTGCATGTTGCAATAAGATTGATTGGTGCCTGCCAATACTGTGCGAATTTATATAGACATTTAACGGCGACCTGGCATCGGTATTCTAATGTATATAGCCTGCCGAACGCCGACCTGGAATATCGACTGCCGTCGTGTTCGAATATAAATAGCAAACTGAACGTCAACCTAGAATACCGAGCTCGGCCATCAGTGTTGGTTTTTATGAAGCAAACTGAACGCCGATCAGGACGACCAAGATCGGCCATCGGTGTTCGAACTTATAGCAACTTGAACACCGACCTGGAACCATCGGTGTTAGAATTGATATAGCCAGCTTTACCTGAACATTGAAGGGGAACATCGTTGGTACATCGGTGTTGTTAGAAAGTGTATAGCAAACTGAACGCCGACCTTGAAGACCAAGGTCGGCCGCCGGTGTTTGAATTTATTTAGCAATTTGAATGCCGACCTTGAATACCGAGCTCGGTGTTAGACTAGGATAACCGTCTATATTGCAAAACATTAAAACAGTCTATATTGCAAAACATTAAAACAGTGTATATTGCAAAACATTAAAACAGTCTATATTGCAAAACATTAAAACAGTAAGTTACTGTTCGCCAAATAGTTAATTCTGCTAGCGAGGGTAAACAAATGCAAATGCCGCCAGTCAGTTACTTGGAAAGTATGTTGTGTGGAAAGCCAGAACACACATAAATAGGGGAACTGGCCGCCGTGATATGTCTGACAAATTGATTGAACCGGATTCAAACACCAATAAATCAATAAATAATCAATCGCGCGATGCTACTAGTCGAAGGAATAATGGCGGGTGATGTAATTTGTAAGGGTATTAGTTTAATATGTCATGATTCTGAAGGTCCTTCTAGTTGAAGTGTTATAGATTTATCTCAGACCAAATATGTAATTTTAACTTATAGCGTATTATTATTTGCATATCCTGCATGTTTTTTGCAATATGTTTATCATGTTTTTAAACATACGGTTAAAATTGAATTTTGTAATTCTATGATATAATTTAGTTTGACCGGATTGCACTGGACACTTTTTACATTTGTTATATTCCTGTGAAGGTGTTTCAGCTTTGATTTTAAAGGCGTCATCATTTAATATAGGGGATGTCAAGGGTTTTTTCAAATCAAAGGTCGAATTTAAACGACACGTATTAGTTATAATTGTTTTTGTTCTTGTTTAGATGTTTGAGTTTTTATCTTAAAAGCATCATAAGTATGCATGTCATTTTAATAGCTTGGTGTCATGGGATTTCACAGAACTCGTATGATTTCAAGGCTTATTGAAAGGCGCATTGTTTATAGGTTGAACACAATCCAGACGGAATGAATTTTTAAAACAAATTTATTTGATACCTTTGCAAAGTAACCCAATATAGAGCATGGAAGCCTCGCTGTTGTTCGACGGATAATGTTAGTTTGTAGAGTAACTAGGAATTAAAACCGATATATTGCTGCTGCAAGGCGGACGTCGTTTGTAAGGGGAATAATACGATTGTGTCGTAATTCAACAGGTCCTTCTCATAGTGTGATGCTATGGGACTTTACACGACACATATGGGATATTAACTTCTATTGTAAGTTACATTTGTTTTTTATTCTGTGATATTATTAATTTTAATTTTTTATATTTAATATATGATTTTTTTATTGTTAAAAGTCATTAAAATACTGATGTGACATTGGATTACACAGAACAACTATTGCATTTGAACTTACCGTAAGTTACGTATGTTTGTTTTGTGTTATAATAATTTTAAATTAAATATATGGTTAAATTTAACGTTTATAAGTTTATGATATAATTAGGTTTCACTGGATTGCAATTTTGGAAAATAATCGTTTAGTGTAAGCTCTTGTGTAAACATTTCTTATTTAATTTATTAAGTTTGGTGTCGTTTAGTGAATAGATAGTTTAATCTTAAGTGTACACGTTTATTATATACTTGTGAGTTTGACACAAACTATACGGGTTATTTTACCCTTTCTCGCATACAACAACTCTGCAGCATACGACTTCAAAAACATTATGTTAAATCGGTGTAAACCTCGAGAATTGAACGGTAACCCTTTCCCTCATATAGACGCTTTTTGACGCCTCTGCAGCAGACGGCTTTTAGAAATCATGGTGACAAAAGTAAAAATTGCACAAAACGTGCAAACGTCTGCTGCAGAAATATCGTATGAGGGAAAAGGTTAAATTATCTACTAGAGTTGAACACATTATGAAAACACATTATGAAAACAGGCGAGATCGCTCACACTGTGCAATGTCTTCATTTGTCATTAATGTCTTCAAAAGTCATCTGCTCTAGAGGCTTCAGAAAGCGCATGTATGTGGGAAATGGTAACAATGTTACTACTGTTAAAACTTAGTCACGTAATCTTTATGTAAGATTGCAGTGTTTCTGAAAGTTTATAGAATTGTTGAGGGGTATTTGATTACATAGAATTTTCTTTTTTCTCTTTGTTTTGAATTTGATTATTGTATTTTGTTTTAGAATTAAAATCTATAAACTGTTTTTATAATATTACAGATAAAAAGTGTGTGGACTAATATTTCATTGTACAAATATTTATTATATCGGACATGAACTAGATCAATAGTCTATGCTATGGAGTAAACGTAGAACTATTATCATGTTTTCAAACTCGAGTCCCCGTATGTACCGGCCGAGCCCCGGTAGCATCAGTCGGTAGCGACGCGGGCTGTGAATCCAGGGTGTGTTAGTTCGAACCCCAGCTCGGCCAACATACTTTCAGACATTTGACGAAAATCACATGAGTCATTCGTTTTTCACCATTGGTCAAACTATAAATGTGGAAGTTGGAAAGTATGATGTGTATTGTATGATGTGTGCAGTACTGGGGTGGGAAAACCAAGAATTGGCCGCCGTGATATGAAGAAAATCTGAAAACGGTGCTTAACCCCACTAAAATCTGTTCACCATTAGTAATTATGATCACGGTTTCGAATATCTAGAACATTAATAACAGTCTTAATATATGTTAGCCATGTTTAATTTCAAGTGAATCGGTATATGGTCTATTTCCGCTGACGATTAGTAAATTGTAGTTTAATATTAAATCTTTTTATAAAAAAATAATATATATCGGGCTACTTTTTAGTATATTAGAAATAATCAGTGAGATCATTATTGTATAATTATTTCAGCGATTTTCTTATATATAAACAACGTATTTGTATATTAGTACTTTAGAAAGCTGTGTGGAATTTATTTCATGACGTAGCATATATTTTAGGCTTCAGTTCATCGTTTAATTTATATGAACATCATATCAAATGAAAAGCCGTTGGTCCTTTATTTAACCATAGTGTTATTGGCTTAAGAACGATGATTTTTTAACGTATTATTCTACATGTATCTTGACACTGTTTCTGATATTACTATATCTTAATGACGTTTGTATTTAGGGTTATTCGTGTTACTTTCAGCCTCTTACTTGATGATGCCTTTATATACTCGACTATTTGATCACAGTCAGAGGAAAGAACTGCAACATCTAAATAGTTGAACGTTTGATTTCAAAACAAGGTTGAACTACTGTGGCGAAGGGGAAATACTGCTGTTCTCTTGAGTTTGCAATGTTTTCAAAGACATATTACTTCAGGATTGCGTCTCGGTGACGAAAGAAATGAAAAAAGAGCATATTCGGGAGGAAATGAAGAGCCTAGAGATAGAGTTCCAAAATGACCATTTAACGCCTTAACTTTGTGCCACACAGGGTTCATGTTATAAGTTACTGATGGGCATTAGCTGATCAATACCAATGAACAGTAGTACATTCTCGGAATGTAAAAGGTTGAATTATCGCGAACGTGATTGTTTCATGTTTAATTTAACTTTGACAAGTATTGAGCATACATGAATGGAACAGAACTATAAGTCAACCGGGCTATTACAAATACCTCGGTCCCTTCTTTCCTAAATTCGTCCACGCTATGTATGATTGATTCCCACCAATTCTTAAAATGACTCTGTATTTGATGCACCATTTCATGTCCGTACTAGGTAACTGTCTTTATATCGAGTATATACTTCTTATTCTTAAACAGACACATACCTATACGTACAGAGTATTCTTACAGTCGGTGCTATCCTCGGTCACCTGGCTAACTTAAAGTATGTGTAGATGAATCGGCTGTCATTATCCGAGACTACACCTGGTATCGCTAGTTAGCTTTACTACTATTCTAAATGAAACGTAGCCATTACAATCGACAAAAGATTGCTGTATTAAATACAATGGCACTTTTGAATGAATATTATGAATGGTATATAATCAGGTCATTTGCTTAATTACACATACATAATGTGCTCTAGTAGTAAATAATGTGTACATGTCACTAATACCTTGGCATGGTAAAATATTCGCGTGGCGAGCTCTTTACGAATTCAAAAGTAAACATGATATGGACATTCCCGTTAACAGCATGTTGAATATGTTTTATGCATCCGTATCTTCAATCTTTAATTATAATTGTGAAGATTGCGATATAATTGAGGCCGAATACTCAAGCGAGTTCATAGAAAGGTCTGTAAATGGCTAATCAATGTTAAAATATCAACTAACAGGCTAGCTTTGTACAAGGAACTTTAGTCGATTTTCCCTCTACTCATAAAGAGAGATCAGTGTAATCAAATATTGGTTAAAACCGTACGTTCCGAAAACAGCTTACTGTATCTAATCTACAGTGAGGAACATTGTGAAATTAACAATCAAATCGGATGGTTCACGAGCGTAATTGGTACGGAATGTGAATGCTATAGAGTGGATTAATATGTATGGCTCTGGTTGAAACATTCATATTAATTGAAAGAAAGCCAATCATATATGTATCTCGATCCATATGAACGGCTTGCTACATTTTAGCTTTATTTATAACACGAAATTAATTCAACTGAACGAATTAAATTTCAGTCATTCAAATTGTGAAAAGCATTTGATAGAAAAAAATATTAAAAGTGAGCGTTAGAAACGATCACAATGAAGGGAAAAGTCTAAAAAGTTTCGGAACAACGGAACGTTTTCAGAATTGATTGGAACAATGGCGGAATTGATCTGAACGAATTGGTGTAGAATTTGAACGAAATTAGTCAATTTCATGGTTTATTTACTGTTCCATCGGTATTCATCAACGGATGGAACTAACGAAAAACAATGAAATAAGGATTTGATCGAATAACGTATCTGTTTCGAATTTTTAAACATAATTTATGGTTGCTCATCTCTAATATCAAACTTTGCTTTTACTGCCTGCTTAATACACTTAAAGTTTCAATTTCGAATCCCAAAGGAGGAATAATGTTAATATGTACAGTTTTGCATTTCCAAAACAAGATGGTCAAAGTTGTCCCAAATCGATTAGGTGTCATATATATAATACACTTGCTTTCGGGATATTCGGATTTTTGCCAGGAAAAAAAAAGAAATAATGATAAAAAGTATGTTTTGGGACATTTTTGGGTAAATGGTTGATTTTAATGTCTATATATGTGAAAAATAAGCTCTCAGTATGGGTTTGAATATTTCAGTTTAACTCACTTCTACTTCCGAATTGACAAAACCGGTTGCAGAGCTAGGCGTGAATTTAGAGGTGAATTTATATACCAGCTTTCGCGTCCAAGATTGCTTGAAAAGGAGCTGGAAACGTGGTATTGTTTACTGAACCCACAGATTGCCTTTTTATTTGAGAGTTTTAGTAGCTCTTCAATTTTACACTTACCCGCTGCGTTTTTGTTGGGTGATTTTTGGAATAAAGGGTGAACTTGGTATTTTTCCTACTTTTTCCACCCTGTTTCAGGACACGTTTATGGCCAATTCCTTCCATAATATTGACAGAGAGTTTGACTTCCATTCAAGGCACTCCTTGACCAAACCAGTATGGATATTTTGAGAAATTTTGAGAGAATAAAAGTTGGGGGTGTCATCAGGAAACAGAAAATCAGCATTCAACTGTGTAATGCCACCTTACCCGAGTGATAGCTTAGAAGCTAATGTGTAACTTCTCGCATCGAAACACCTTATCAATTATGGAATTAAAATAAAAATGCATTAAATATTTGCAAGAATTAGAAAAAAGAACACCAAAGGAACTTGGCTGTGAGGTTTGGTTGATATCGGTCCAGTGGTTTCAGAGGATATGTTGTTTTCAGATTTAGGGAACATTTTTTTAAATTTTCTTGGAATTGAAAAAACGATTTAAAGGAAAAGATGTTCTTAATCTTTTGGCATTTCAGTCCATTTCTCATGCAGCAGCAACAAAAGAACTGCATATAATGTATATATTTGAAACATATATGAAAGAAGAACACAGAAGGAACATTCCTGAAGAGGTTGGTTTGAATTTGTGCTTTGGATAGACGACGTGTTACGGATGGTGGGTAATAAGAATATATGGAGCAAGGGGCCTTGTTGAAATAAGAATTGTTAAATAAAGGTATTTTACATGTTTTATGAAACATTATTTGCTTATTATGTACAGTACATTTTAGGAAGTTTTATTCTGAAAAAAGTTCTGCACAACTCTATAGTTGGAAAAGAAATAAAGTTAGATGAAAATCTACAAATTGTTGCATGAGAGCTAATGTAAAAAAAATAATACTTTACATTTTGGCAATTAAAAAAGGCACAGGTTGGCAATATGTCGAATCTGTGAGTCACCAGCAAATGACAGACACATATAAACCATTAACACAGATGAAAGATTACAATGCAAACAAGCACAATCAGGCATTGTCAAACAATTGCTGGAAAGCTTTGTTGGCAGTAAGATGTAAATTGATTTCTAGATTTTCAAAAAACAAGACATAGAGAGTTATAACTCCAATAATTTGAGTATAGCCACTACCTGTCAACAACAGTTCGACTGATCAATCAAAGAAGCAGATAAACGACTCATTCTCCTCTTACACTATTTAAAGAGATATTTAAATCATAGCAGTACAGTTCAGCTGATTTTTTCTCTCTTTTTTTTCTTAAATGACCATGAAATTATGTATTTATGTCTGTACACCAGAGTGAGCAGATACTACGACTCTTGCATATGCCCAAAACGTGCAGCCCGTAGCACAATACTGGTTGTATCATCAATGCAAACAACTTAATAAGATCTTCACTAGGAAAATAACCAAATACTGCGATATTTATAAATTGATAAGGTAGCTTTCTTTGATTCAGCTGAAAGCTTTTGTTGAGCTGAAAACAGTGAACACATACGTTAAATACCAATCCCAAATATGTGTAGTGTGATGATATTCTGATTTGTTCTTTACCTAAAAAATATTTTTCATTATTTCTTAATGGGCCACCATTTCTAAAAAAAAAATGAGTTCCGTCTTTTCAAGATTAATTGTCATACTATGGCAATGCAGGATTGGTCTATAATATAACGGTGTTTTTTTGTTAATTAACGACAATATCTGAGCAGTTGGCAACATCATCAGCACATTAAACAGATGATATCGGGGATATTTTCTGTAACAATTATACCGTTGATATTACCCTCTCTTAACCTTGTACAGAGTTGGTTGATAAAGAGAGAGAACTTGTGCTATTGTGTCTCCTTTTCAAGTAATTTATCGACCGGCCTTTCGTAAGATATGTATTTCAACCACTCGACCATTCTATCGTAGGATATGTAATTCAACCACCAACCGTCCTTTCGTAAGATATGTACTTCAACCACTAGACCATTCTATCGTAGTATATATAATTCAACCAATCGACCGGCCTTTGGTATGATATGAACTTAAATCACTCGACCATTTTATCATAGGATATGTAATTCAACCACCAACCGTCCTATCGAAGGATATGTACTTTAACAACTCAACCGTCCTGTGGTAAGATATGTACTCTAACCGTCCTATCGAAAGATATGTTCTTTAACCACTCAACCGTCCTGTGGTAAGATATGTACTCTAACCGTCCCATCGAAAGATATGTATTTTAACCACTCAACCGTCCGGTGGTAAGATATGTACTCTAACCGTCCTATCGAAAGATATGTACTTTAACCACTCAACCGTCCTGTGGTAGGATATGTACTATAACCGTCATATCGTAAGATATGTACTCTAACCTTCCAATCGTAGGATATGTACTTTAACCACTCAACCGTCCTGTGATAAGATATGTACCCTAACCGTCCTATTGTAGGATATTTACTTTAACCACTCAACCGTCTTGTGATAAGATATGTACCCTAACCGATCTATTGTAGGATATGTACTTAAACCACATAAAAACCCTACTGTATGATATGTACTTTAACCACTCAACCGTCCTGTGGTAAGATATGTACTCTAACCGTCCTATTGTAGGATATGTACTTAAACCACCCAACCGTCCTGTGATAAGATATGTACTCTAACCGTCCTACGTAGAATATGTACTTTAACCACCCAAAAACCTTACTATATGATATGTACTTTAATCACTCAACCGTCCTGTGGTAAGATATGTACTCTAACAGTCCTATCGTAGTATATGTACTTTAACCACCCAAAAACCCTACTGTATGATATGTACTTTAACCACTCAACCGTCCTGTGGTGAGATATGTACTCTAACCGTCCTGTTGTAGGATATATGTATTTTAACCACCCAAAAGCTGTACTGTATGATATGTACTTTTACCACTCAACCGTCCTGTGGTAAGATATGTACTCTTACCATCCTATCGAAAGATATGTACTTAAACCACCCAACCTTCATGTGGTAAGATATGTACTCTAACAGTCCTATCGAAAGATATGTACTTTAACCACTTAACCGTCCTGTGGTAAGATATGTACTCATACCGCCCTATCGTAAGATATGTACTTAAACCACCCAAAAGCCCTACTGTATGATATGTACTTTAACCACACAACCACCCTGTGGGAGGATATGTACTCTAACCGTCCTATAGTAGGATATGAAGTTAAACCACCCAAAAGCCCTACTGTATGATATGTACTTTAACCACCCAACCGTCCTTTGATCAGATATGCACCCTAACCGTCCTAGTGTAGGATATGTACTCAAACCACTCAACCGTCCTGTGATAAGATATGTACTCTAACCGCCATATCGTAGGATATGTACTTAAACCACTCAACCGTCCTGTAATAAGATATGTACTTTAACCACCCAACCGTTCTGTGATAAGATATGTACTCTAACCGCCCTATTGTAAGGTATGTACTTTAATCGCTCAACCGTCCTGTGGTAAGATATGTACTCTAACAGTCCTATCGTAGGATATGTACTTTAACCACCCAACCGCCTTATTGTATGAAATGTACTTTAACTATTCAACCGTCCTGTGGTAATATATGTACTCTAACAGTCCTATCGTAGGATATGTATTTGAACGACTCAACCGTCCTGTCGTAAGATATGTACTCTAACCGCCCTATCATAGGATATGTAATCAAACCACTCAACCGTCCTGTGATAAGATATGTACTCTAACCGTCCTATTGTAGGATATGTACTTTAACCACTCAACCGTCCTGTAATAAGATATGTACTCTAACCGTTCTATCGTAGGATATGTACTTTAACCACTCAACCGCCCTATTGTATGTAATGTACTTTAACCAATCAACCGTCCTGTGGTAAGATATGTACTCTAACCGCCATATCGTAAGATATGTACTCAAACCACTCAACCGTCCTGTGGTAAGATATGTACTCTAACCGCCCTATCGTAGGATATGTACATAACCACACAGCCTTTCTATCGTAAGATATGCTCTATAACAACCCAACCGTTCGTATCGTAAGATATGTACTTAAACCACTCATCCGTGCTATCGTAAGTTATTTACGTTAACCACTAAGCCGTTCTATCGTAAGATCCGATCTTTAACCAATCAACCGTAAAACCGTAAGATATGCTCGTTAGCCACGGAAACGTCATATCGTGAGACAAGGAATTTAACCAATCGAGCGGCCTTTCGTAGGATATGTACTTCAACTACTTCGCCCTTTTATAGAATATGAACTTTAACAACTCAACCATTCTATCGAAATATATGCTCTGTACCCACCGAACCGTCCTATCGATGGATATGAACTTTAACCACTCAATCGTCCTGTGGTAAGGTATATACTCTTACCGTCCTATCGAAGGATATGTACTTAAACCACTCAGTCGTTTTATCGTAAAATCCGTTCTTTCACCAATGGACCATCAATTGTAAGATATGCACGTTCACCAATGAACCGTCCTATCGTAAGACAAGGAATTTAACCAATCGACAGGCCTTTCGAAGGATTTGTGCTTTAACCACTCGGGCATTATATCGTAAGATATGTACGTTAACCAATCGACCGATCTTTCGTAGGATATGAACGTTAACCATTCGACCGTTCTATCGTAAGGAATGTACGTTAACCAATCGACCGATCTTTCGTAGGATATAAACTTTAACAATTCGACCGTTCTATTGTAAGGTATGTACGTTAACCAATCGACCGATCTTTCGTAGGATATAAACTTTAACAATTCGACCGTTCTATTGTAAGGTATATACGTTAACCAATCGACCGATCTTTCGTAGGATATGAACTTTAACCATTCGACCGTTCTATCGTAAGATATGTACGTTAACCAATCGATTGATCTTTCGTAGGATATGAAGTTTAACCATTCGGCCATTCTATCGTAAGGAATGCTCTTTAACCACTTAACCGTCCTATCGTAACATCCGTATTTTAACCAAAATCGATCGTATGATAGCAGTGCACACTCGCTACGAAGCAAATCAAGATTGCAATAATTTGAATAAAGACATAAATATTTGGGAAATTGAAAATGTAAATAAAAACTTGTCAAATGGAAAATCAGCTGGAATTGGTTGCCGAATTTTATAAACATACTTTTACTTAAATTCTTCCAATTATTCACAGTAATATACTTATAGCGGGTGTATTCCCTAAGTCATAGTCACAATCATTTATATGCCCAATCTGGAAAGTAAGAATTGCCCAGGCAATTATCAAGGTTGCTATAAATATAACATATTTTTAAGTATTATTAACACTATATTATATCACTGGGCGGAGGAAAGTCATAAGATTGACGAAGTTAAATCTGGGTTAAGAAGAAGTTACATAGATGTTTCCAAAATCGTTTGTTTTCGAGATAATTAATACATGTTGTACTTAAATTATTACATTACTATGTCTTACGAAATTGTGAATGTTCTTCAAACGGAGACGGATAGACAGGGAGAATTAATCAAATTAGATCACCATGAGCCTTCCGTTCAGGGGATTAGAAAGATAACCCCACCCTGCAGCACGTAATCACAGCATGGATAGTTTGTATGTACATACAATGTATTTTTATTATAAACTGCAAAACATTATGGAAAATAACTTCTCCTTCCAAAGTCAACTAGAATGACTCCTCCTATATCGTCGACTATGGTTAAATGTGCAAAATAACCTCATATGCCCGCGCAATAAAGATAAAAGAATATGTTAGAAACTTAAATTTACAGGGTTTTTTTCTATACTATAGCATTTTATATAAACAAAAAATGCATGTTATGGGTATTCATAAGAAAACAATGATCGTTTCCTTTCACTTGTAATACAAGGTAAACGTTAAAGTAACAATATAATTTAGAATCAGATTATGATGTATATTGAAATAGCTAGCACTGTTGCTCATTTACAGTTAAAATGCCATTCTCGAATATCCAATGTTAGATGTGTGTTAACAGGAGATACTTATATATATTAGACTGCAGATGACATATGTAGGTTAGCGGATCGGGTATGCCTACATAGGAAATATAATTATAATATCTTTTTATAACTTCATTCTTATGAAAGTTCCTGTCTTATTTATTTCTTCATTAAATACGACAAAATTGATTGGTTGAAAGGCATAGTTACGAGGCGGCATCTTGACAGGGGTAAGTACACTATTAAGCTTCAAATGACATGTCATCCTAATCAACTGGAAATATTTCAACAAATCTTCATGGGAGTGTTACCTTGGTGGTCCTCTTTCAAATTTGCTCAAAGATATGAACTCTGAGCACGTCTGTTTTAACAGCGGCAGGAGGAAGGGAGTGAAATGCTGTTACTGTTAAACACAACTGTTTTGATATATTATACTTCTAAGTTAGCTGTCATCCTTGAAAACATTAATAGATTGCATACTGTGAATGCATCAGTTGGTCCAGTACAGTAAATAAATAGGAAGACACTGTACTGTAATGAATGATCATGGAAGGATTTCCATAGAGCTATTGGGTAATATAATCATTACTTAAAGAACCATGTGAACCAAATGATAAATTCGGAGTTGGCGTAAATTAATTTTATCAAGACCATCCATAAATTAAGATATTGGAAATATTTCAATCTGGCCTGATGCATCACTTCTTGTCTGTCATGGTTTTATTTTAGATAAATATTTCTATATGCATCTGCACCTCCTCTTAAACGATCGCAATTCTACTTTTAGAACGTTCAGTACTTTGATTTTATTAATCGTGTTACACTGTTCTTTTGTTTAAAATTTCGCCGTTAAGTTTATTTTCTCATGCCAACAGACTTATACCACGATATATGCTATGTTTATCCACTGATTGTTTGGTGAGCCAAAGGCGCGTAGATACGCGTTGATAATTGTGTTTTCCCTATGTGCGTCATTGATGTGCGGTTAATCTTAATGTTTAAAATAAGAAAGGAAATTCTATTTGAAAATCCAGATATAAAGATATAATTGTATTTTAAGCAAGATGCGATTTTGTCGAGATTTCTTATCTCTAAGAAGAAAGCAACTGTATACTGGCGGTGTGGCCACGCTTGTTTTCGATACACACTATTATTTCTCATACTGAAATAATTCAATACTTTAAATTTAAATTTGCAGTTTACAAAACGTACTTGTGACAGAGACTTTAACATATTAAATTGTTTTCTGTTTTTAGGAACAGTTGCAAAATGGTAGGGAATACTATTTATAAATAACATGACGCATTTTCACGCACCTGTAGGAGAAAACTTTTGGAATTGACATGTGTGAATTGAATGACATTGTTGACGAATTTCACTTCTTTGGGTATGTGATATACATCTTCGTAACAGGCAACATATATCAACAAGAAGTTTTGGTGAAACCCAAATGTTTATAAAATGTGTAAGAATGTTAACTTCAGCAAAGATAAATGAAGTAGTAAACGTCATATCACGGCGGCCAGTTTACCTACTCATATGTTTCCTGGTTTTCTCACACCAGTACAACACACAACATTCTTT
>JAUELF010231404.1:0-13508 GCA_031471495.1 Clinocardium nuttallii
AATAGCCAACAGGGGAGGTAAAATACTGCAGTTTTGTGGATCTACGAATAGCCAACAGGGGAGGTAAAATACTGCAGATCATCAAATAGCCAACAGGGGAGGTAAAATACTGCAGTTTTGTGGATCTACGAATAGCAGTGTGGATCAAAGGAAACAACAAAATAGTTTTTTATTCTAGAAAGTTGGAAAGAGTTAAATAAACAAAAAATTACTAGAAAATCCATTTCTCACGTTTGAACTTGGCTGCAATTCAGTATGGAATATTTGTATCAATGTATCAAAAAAAATATTGTAAGTAAAAATTTCTTTCTTTTCTTTAGGAAGCATCTATCTATATGTGTGAAAGGGTTAACTTATACATTCACTTACCTTACAGAACATACGGGCACCGCCTGGTGTGCGTGTGGGTTTGTTGGGGCTACAATATACGCTCATTGATTTTCTGTCACGGGAGAACTCGAGGGTGAACTCTTTCTTCCACATTTCCTGGATGACCTGGCAACAGGCAACACCAACCTCTCTCTTGTTGAGTCCCATCTTTTCCGTGTTGTAGATGTTGGCCTTCTCAACAAGGAGGCACAAAGCTGTCTCAGTGGCTTCACCAATCTTTTCATAACAATCCTTGGTCTGAAATGTAGGTTACAGATTTATAGCATTGTGCCTAGGTTTTATTTAAAAAGGGACAAATTTAGATTTTGGGTTGTATAGAAAAAACCCTAAAATAATGTAAATGAATTTGAAGTAGAAGATATGGAAGATCTATATAGGTGTTTTTCCAGAGAAAGTACATCTTATGCTAGATTCACACATGCAGACAATGACAGTAAGCTTACCGAGTCTTATTTATAACAGATGCAATAAAGCCCTTTTAGTCAGACTCACAGAGGTACAGATAAGGTGGGCTTATACAGCTTTAATCTCCACAACATTGCTTATTATAAAACCAAAACCTTTAAAAAAAATTTGGGTAGCCAGAACAAAAGGTTATAGTATATAAATATTGCATGGCTTCCATTGTGACAGTACATATTGTCAACATGAGGAAGCCATGCAATATTTATTTTATTATACCAAACAAAATTACAAGCTTATTGAATATTTTCTGTACCCTAATTTTGAGGTGAACATGGGTACTTCAATATAACACCACATATGAACAGTATACTGTTACATCACACACGCGTCTTAACAGTGACATTATTGTTTGAAATGACGTCATACACATGCATGCCATGTGACAGTATACTGTTAACCGGTCATATAGAGACGCTTTCTGACTCCTCTGCAGCAGATGTCTTTAGAAACGATTGTGGCAAAAGGAGAAATTGCTTAACCCTTTTCCTAATATAGACGCTTTCTGACGCCTCTGCAGCAGACAGCTTTTAGAAAACATGCAATTTCTCCTTTTGCCACAATGTTTTCCACTTTTAGTCATAGGTTATCCATTCAATTACAGAGATTTTCCTGTGTTTGACAAAATATGTTCAAAGTCGTCTGCTGCAGAATTGTCATATGAGGGAAAGAGTTAAAACAAGTAATTTCGTTATTTGCCACAATGTTTTAAACTTTTTGCATGATAACATTATACCTTCATTTATAGAGATATTTTTTGTTTTTTGCCAACATGCTTGGCAATTCGTCTGCTTCAGGTTTGCTGTATGTGGGAAACATGCTCCCTATCTAGAGCTTTGGACTTGGTATGCCCTACTTACATCATTGTAGTCTACACTTGAGTCGTTACACATGGCACAAATTGTCATCAACTCCTCAATACCGGCTACATCAGAGCCTGCAAGTTTCTTGCCGCCAAGATATCTGGAAATTGATATATGAAAACATGCATAAACATGTACACATTTTGATAAGGGATGGCAATGAATACAAAAATAAGTATAATTCGAATATTCGCTTACATTCAACCTTTATGTACATGCTTTGCCAACAAAGAGTGAATAAGTTTGTTTTTTGCTGTAATGTTATCTTATATTTTTCATCTCCCAGTAATTGCATTTACATTTCCGTTCAAACAATGAATTCAAATGAAAAGAATGTTTGTGAAAAATACATTAGTAAAGTGCTCAGATAACAATTAATTCATCACTAAAGTCTAGCACCATGTATACATCTTTAATACTGAAGAAAATGACGTGAAATGTCCCCAATTCTCAAATCTTTTGAAAAACTGACAAATCCCACAAGGACGGTCATGAAGGGTGAGGGCCTTCATAAGAGTAGAAATGTGGAACTGCCCATTAGGTGTATTTAACCTTTACCTTGCTGTTTATACAAGTAACTGAAATTTTGTTGAAAAATGGGCACAAAATGTTTTTTTGGGGTGGTTTTCAGAATACTCCCGATTTTAATCGAATATTCGAATCATGATATAGCGTTCGAATATTCTTTGCCATTCCTAATTAAGATGCATCTTAAAAAAAAAGCAATTTCTCCTTCTCCCCCAATAATTTTCTCTTTTCAATTTTTTAATTTCATTTATTGAGATTTTCCATAGTTTTACTAAAATGTTTTTAAAGTTGACTGCTGCACATGCATACGGAAATTCAAATCCCCGTCAGATATATATTATTTTTCAACCAAATTTTTATTACAGAGAAACTAAATGGTCATCTGGCATCTCTTTCAGAATAGAGTAACTTACAAGTCTCCCTCAGGAGCATAGGTAGATCCTGTAATTTCAAACTGCTGTAATTCAGTGGTGGCTCCCTCAATCTTGCTGAAGTAGAACATCTGTAAAACAAACATGATAAAACATGGTCAGTATTTGTGTGGGTGTGTCATTATTTAACCATTTACCTGATATATCTGTTTTAATAGACCGCACTTATGAGATGAAATTAGTGTGGGGAAGGGAGGAACTACTCATTATCAGCAATTTCTCCTTTAACAAAAAGCTTTTGGAAAAATGTGATAATGCAAGGTGGGTTAATTGAGTTCTCGGGCATATAATGCCACAATAGGCGCCAACCCTCGTCTGCTTTTCTCTTAGTTGAAAAAGGGGCATTACTGAATAATTATTTCAGCCAGAGTTATGTGACTTGGTATAGACATGCATATTGTTCCTAGGAACAGTTATACAAAGTTTCATAAGGAAATGTTGAACAGTTTTATATTTATGAGGTACGGTTGAATTTTTGTGATGATGCAGACAACAACGCCAACGGTATCACAATAGCCAGACTTTTTCTCTTCAAAAAACAGACGAGCTAAAAATGAATGTAAACCAATTGTACAAACAATCAATAATATATATATATATACACACAGGATTTTCTAAACCATTATTCTGATATGAAACATTTAGAGCAGACTGCTTTTAAAAGATCTAAGGGAAATAACGAGTTGAAATCATTGAGAGAAAAGGAGTAACAGCGATTTCCCCTTTTACCACACTGTGTTAAAAAGTTGTCTGCTTAAAGAACATAAAACTTCATTTGTAATTGAGAAAAATTAATTATGCATTTTTCACTAACATGCTTTGAGATTATTTTTCACATTGGACTGGTTCATTGTAAACTTACCCTGCAGACAGACATCTGGTTGGTGGTAAGAGTACCAGTCTTATCTGAGCAGATAACTGATGTACAACCCAGAGTTTCTACAGATGGCAAACTTCTGACAATAGCATTCTTCTTGGCCATTCTTCGTGTACCTAGATAAGCAAAGATATTGTTGGTTTCAACATGTGTTCATCAGAGATATCAATCAGAAACATTGACCCTTTCTCACATACAACAACTCTGCAGCAGATCACTTCGAAAACATCGGATTGTGGTAAACATTTTTACATGAAAGTTTAATCATTGAATAGAATTGAAGAAAATGTGGTCAAAGAAGAAATTGCTCATTATGAGCAATTCTACTGTTTGCCACAATGTTTTCAAAATGCTTCTGCTGTTGAAGAGTCAGAAATTGTGTTGTTAACCCTTTCCTTAAAATACAAAGCTTATGGGCAATCTTCATAAATGAAAGTTATGACCAATTTCATCTTTTATTGCAATATCTTCAAAAGTCGTCTTCAACAGCAGGCGTCAAATGTCATCAGTGTGAAGTTATGGGATAATCATCATAAGAGTTAAGGCACTTATAATTGGATTTACAAGTAAAACAAGCCCTTATCACTCGTTCCCACTTGCAACATATTTTGACTCCTCAGTAGCAAATGAAGATAGTGACAAAAGAAGAAATTTCTCATACTGAAAAAGGTATCCCTTAGCCACAATTTGTTCAACCCTTTTTAATTATTTCACATACAAAATATTTGAAGCAGATGACTTTAAAAAAAATCTGGTCAAAACTATGAATAATCTACATAAGTGAAAGTGTAATTACAAAAAAAGTTACACAATTGTGACAAAAGGAGAAATAGTTAATTATGAGCGATTTCTCCTTTTGCCATGGTTTTCCAAAATCATCTGCTGCAAATGCGTCAAAATGTGTATATATGTTTTAAAAGGTAAATAACTATCTCAAGCTTGGAATGTCAACAAGTTAATGCACAGGCTGTTGTTGGTTTCCCGAGCTTACAAAATGCCGAAAGATGGTATTCCTGTGGAATCGTAGGTCACCTAGTCTGGAACCAGACATAATAACCATATAATATAGTTGTCTCGAAAATGACAAGGCTAATGAGATTACCTAAAGCCAAACAAGTGGTGATGACAGCTGGTAATCCTTCTGGGATGGCGGCAACAGCCAGAGCTACAGCAATCTTGAAGTAGTAGATGGCTCCCTGGAAGTATGAAGTGAAATCATACAAATTTATACAAAATAGGTTGACATTTATTTCTACCATTTCCCACATGTAGGTTTATTAACCCCTTCCCTCATACGACAATTCTGCAGCCGACGACTTTAACAACAGACAAATAAAAATTAGCACTTTCTCGTTTTTGATGATGCCATGGTAGTCTCCTGTATATTTGTTTTATGTGAGAATGGATTAACTATTAGATAACTACATTGTATTTAATTCTGTTCATATTCCAAGCAGTTGAAACCAATGTACAAACTCTAAAGGATAGAAACTTAATTACACTATAACCAAACAATATAAATGGTTTAAAGTAAATGTCCGAAATGTAAAATTTCATTGGACTTCCCGATTGATTGATTGATTGATTAGGGTTTAATGCCGTTTTTTACAATTTCTCAGTCATATTACGGCGGCCAGTTCACCTTCTCATCTGTTTCCTGGTTTTCTTCCAATCTTCCCAAGCAACTGGCTGCTTTTCCACATAGACTTAACCCATTGGTGGAACACAAAGGACGCACGTCCCATTGACTTTTGTCAAACGTAGGAAAGAAAGTTAACCGAGCTGGGATTCAAACACACATCCCCTGGAATGACAGCCCGCGACGTTACTGCCTGAGCTACTGGGGCTCGGCGTTGGACTTCCTGAACATGGTTATATTTGTGGGTATGTTACCCTTACTTCTGGACCATTTATCACTAACAACACAATCCGGAGAGAGAAGGAGAGAAATTCATCTCTACCAATTGTAAAATCTTTGTATTAATTAACCCTTTCCCTCATATAGATGCTTTCTGCCGCCTCTACAGCAGACAGCTTTTTGCAAAACATAGTGACAAAAGAAGAAATTGCACAAAACATGCAATTTCTCTTTTAGTCACAATGTTTTCCACTTTTAGTCATAGGTTATCCATTCAATTATAGAGATTTTCTATTTTTTGACAAAATATGTTCAAAGTCGTCTGCTGCTGAATTGTCGTATGGGGAAAGGGTTAAAGAAGAATTAAGACTCAAAATTACAAATTATGTACTATCTTTTTTTTTATTTTTCATTACAGATTGTAAGCTGGTCCCATCACCTGGTCTGTGCCTTGAGAGCCAGCAGGTGACCGTGTGGACGTTTAGTAACAAACTGGGAGGATGCGTTCAAATCCGGGGTTGTTATAACTTCCATGACCGTAATGTGTGGATGTCCAGCGAAGCCTGTCAGAACAACTGTCACTCCTCTGGATTTGGTATCAGCCTTCCTGAGCTGAGTGGTTACCGCATTTCACTAGGTTTGTACATGAATGAAACAGTCCTAAAAGAACCCATTTGACAAGTGCTCAAAACCATGGACCTTTTGATTCGTAGGTGAACGCTCTATCACCTCGCTATAAAAGATAGCTCAATAGCAAGGCAGTATAAGTATTCCCTTACACATATACCTTGGCTACATTAACCGCCTCAAAATTTGAAAATAAGATTGTTGTGAAACGTTCTCAAGGCTTTTCCTACATGTATGTAGTCCCTGATTGGGCGCCATTGTAATAGTCCTAAAACATCCGGCCTGATTAGGGCTCAAACCTTGTACCTTTTGATCTGAATGCAAACGCTCTACAACATCGCTATAAAAGGTAGCTCAATGGCATGGCAGAATAAGTGTCTCCTTATACATATAGCTTGGCTATATATAACCCTTCGAATTCACCCTCGAATTTCCTGAATCTGAAAATGTTATGAACAGCTCTTGAGGCTATGTTGTGTCTTATTGGTTGCCATTGTAACAGTCCTAAAACATCGGCTCGAACCTTGGACCAAAGGCGAACCCTCAATCACCTCGCTATAAAAGCTAGCTTAAAGCAAGGCAGTATAATTGTCCACTTATACATATACCTCGGCTAAATACAATACCCATCTCAGACGCAAAGGGTGGTACAAGTTATCATTGCATCTGTCTGTCTTTCCATCACACATTCATTTACTCGTCTCAGAAGTTTAGAAGGAGGAGTGAATTTGTCTTTTCCCAAATTTCATCTATAATTAAACACTTTTCCACATGCAAGAGAAATTCACCTTTTGCCACAATGTTTTCAACTCTAATATAAATTGAAATTTTCATAGTTCACATTTTTAATGCCCCCTTCAAGGAAGAGGGGTATATTGCTTTGCACATGTCAGGCGGTCGGTCAGTCCGTCAATAGACCACAGCTTTTCCGAGAGATAGCTCAACAATGCCTGGACCTATGGTCCTCAAACTTGACTTGGATTTTGGGCCTGACTAGTATATGAACCCTTTTGATTTTGAGGTCATTGGGTCAAAGGTCAAGGTCACAGTGACCTTGAACAGAAGAAGCTTGTCCTAGTGGTAACATGTTTCAAATGTCATTTGTACCAGGCTAAGAATTTCCCACTCTCATTTTCTGTTTTTAGAATGTAGATTGAATCCGGCCCCCGGACAGTGTCCAGAGAACATGAAGCGGTCATTCTACAGTTTTTCTTCAAAGATCGGTGATTGTGTGCCAATCTATGGATGTTACACGATTAAAGATCGAAATGTTCACTTTACTCGCGAAGGATGCCGTCGTAATTGTCTCATTCCCACCAGTGATAGAATTGTTCCAGGTATTTTATTGGGCCTTTAATATGTCATGCTATATACAAATAATGGTTCAGAGTTTTAGTGTTTTGAATGGAAGAATCTTAATCCTGTCCTATATAAATACTAATCTTTAGCGGACATAGATTTGAAAAAAGTTGTGGCAAAAGGAGAAATTGCTCATTATGACATTTCCTATTGCCAGGCTGTTTTCAAATATAACTGCTGCAGGGTTGTCAGAAAGCATCTGTATGTTGGATAAGGTTAAATTAGAGGAAATCATAGTTATAATTAATTAACAATAAGAATTAATTGTGTGATTTATTTATGGCAGCATCTAGATTTGGGGTACAATTGGGTATCACCAATGTAGCCAAAACTGATATAACCCTTTTCCACATGCAGAAATCAAATTTTGAAAACATTGTGGAAAAAGGAGAAATTGCTCATGATGAGCACTTTCCCCTTTTGCCTCAATGTTTTTTACCTTATTCAATAATACTACCTTCTATTAAGGGGATTTTTTGCCCAGATGCATTCATTCACCTTCCGCTGATTAGATAACTGTGGCAAAGGGTAATATAGTACATGCACACTACTTGACTGGAACCCTGCTCACAGAGAACCAAACTAAAGCTGTTTGTGCAAAGAATGGATTAAAGTCTGCCTGTGCATCCAAATATGATATGTTTGACTGAAGCCTCTTGAAAGCTTTGGTGACTAATTAGCCAACAGCAGAAATCCAGATCAGAATGCACTATTGCACAATTTGATTCGAGTCTTCAGACTCATCCCCTATATCTTGTGATTGGTTTTTTCTGGTGCGCCCCTCATGTCATGAATGGTTTAACCAGGGACGTAAATAAGAGGGATATTAAGTAACTAAATTGTATACTGAAATATCACCCGTTCCAACATTTGTAGCAAGTAAAACTAAAAAACTAATCAAAATATGAAAATAAAAAAATATTTTCTGGATGTTTTAACATTCTTCTATCCAGTTGAATTTCTTTTTTTTAACCCTTTCCCTCATGTGACAATTCTGCAGTAGACGAATTTGAACATATTTTGTCAAATAATAGAAAATCTCTATAATTGAATGGAAAACCTATGACCAAAAGTGAAAAACGTTTTGAGCCATTTCTTCTTTTGTCACTTTGTTTTCAAAATCATTCTGCTGCAGAGGCGTCAGAAAGCGTCTATGAGTTATTTATATACTACAGATTTTGATTATATTTTATCTGTATGAAAAATGTCAGTCTATTAATTTTTGGAAAAAATAATATAATTCAGAAATCCCAATATCTCTATCTTTTAAACTAGTCATTGTTCAAAACACAAAGAAATTCCAGTATTTCATTGTATTTTTAACTTTAGTTGAACTTTTAAGCTTTCAGAATATGTATGTTTTGTTTATGTGCCAATGTGACTTCAAAGTTTAAATTTATTATTTATTTATTATTATTAATGTGAAAATTTGGACAATTTTATTTCTATGGGTAATAATTTAACCAAATAACAGGTGTAGGCTACAGGTTAGTTAGCAGGGACGTCGATAAATCCCTGGATTTAGTAAGGTTTCAACATTAGTTCAGACATATCAGGGCCACACCCTTCTCCAATGCTGTTATAACGTTCCTGAAACCCTTTACCACATACAGAAATATCTATAAATGAGCCATTTAAAAGAGTTGAAAGCATTTTGCAAAAGAAATAATTGCTCATCCTGTCTCCAGAAGATGTTCAGCTTGTTTTTGTTTGTTATGTCAGATTTTTAGACCGTTTTCAACATAGTTTCATTCATATAACGGCAGCATTTCACTTATTCATGCCGACCGGATGAATACCCAGTATTAGTAATGAAATGTGCAATGGCTCACTGTGCCAGCCCTGGCTGGTGATCCGACCTGGAACACCGGGTTCCTAGTCCACAATGCTTCCCACTCACCATTGGGACGATACGCAGCTTTCAACATATCATGGGAGCAGTTCACAAATTCATAATGGCTGGGTTAGCAAACAAGTATTATTCATGAAATGTGCAATGGTACACCATGACGGGGATACCGGGTTCAAAGTCCACAATGCTACCTCCTCGAAATTGGGACGATACATAGTTTTCTACATATGTTGGTCATGTCAGGGCAACAACCTGTATGAGGGAATCGGTTTAATTTGAGTGTTCCCTAGTCAACAAC
This sequence comes from Clinocardium nuttallii, assembly GCA_031471495.1. Lineage (NCBI taxonomy): Eukaryota > Metazoa > Mollusca > Bivalvia > Cardiida > Cardiidae > Clinocardium > Clinocardium nuttallii. The sequence continues at coordinate 9,546 of JAUELF010231404.1, forward strand.
CAACAAACATGTTATATATATATATATATATATATATATATATAATATATAATATATTAATTAATGAGTTATGTACCTTTCTAAAAGATAAGGGCACAGGGGCATTTTTGTAACTGACACAATTCCAGACAGACATAATAATATGTATACTTTTTGAAGATGACATTGCAAACTGTGCTGATACAGCATCTAATCTACAGATGCAACTTAACTCTATTGCCGAACTTTGTAATCAAACGCGTATGAATATAAATAAAAGTAAAACAGAAATAAGAGTCTTTAGAAATGGTGGACGCTTCGTAATTATGAGCAATGGAAATATTATGATCAAGCTGTTAATGTAACTTCTGTTTATAAATATATGGAACACCGAGATTATCATGGGGTAGAGCAAAACACAATTTAGTATCGCAAGCGAAAATATTTATTTTTGCTATTAGATCTTTCCAGATAAGCTTTGGCATTTTTCTCACTCTGAATACTTCAAATTGTTTGATGCTATGGTGAAACCCATTCTTTTACACGGGGCTGAACTTTGGGGTTCTGAATTCTCGAAAGACATTGAAAGGGTACAAATAAAGTATTGCCAAGATTTTCTAGGGGTATGTTCGTCAACAAATAATAGTATTGTTTTAGGTGAGTGTGTCAGATTTCCCCTTTGTGTTGATTATTATATTAAATATTTAAAGTATTGGATACAACTACTCCATGTGCCTGATCATAGACTTCCTGGTAATTGTTATAAAATGTTGAAGAGATGATGGTGAAATAAATACATGGGCAACGTCAATTAAACAAATATTGTAACTTTATGGCCTTGGATATGGGGCCGATGGATATGTCTGGCTAGCGCAAGATGTTGGTAACCCAGACATATTGTTAGCTACATTCAAACAACGACCGAGGGACTGCATGCAGCACAATTGGTTATAGTCTATAAATAATAGTCCACGATGCTTAACTTGCAAGCATTTCAAAATGCTGAAAAATGTCTATCTATAAATCTATCATTCTTTCTTTGGAAACAACTTGCACGGTTCAGATGTTCTATAGCCACAAATTGGAATAGACAGAGAAAATAACATGTGTACTTATTGTATGCATAATTTTAAAATTAACTGTATTGAAGACGAACACCGTGGATTTTTCAACTGTTTCCAATATTCTGAGGTACGGAAACGTTTTTTTGTATTCTTGGTATCTTGGAAGAAATAATTATGATAGCTTTCATTCATTAATGAGCTCTAACGATGAAAAGACCATCATAAAAAGTGCAGTATTCATGGCAGCAGTTATGAAACAGAAAGGGTCTGAAAACAGCAACCAACAGTAACAATTCAGTTAACTGTGAACAAAACTATATTTAATCACATAACTTGCACTCCAGGAGTGGCATAAAGCAGTGACATAAATATCATATGTAACTCGTTACATAAATAGTCGAATCACAGAACGTGTGCTGTTTATGTATTCATACGTGACATAGTGTGACATCACTTTAAATGACAGCATCTTGTTTACAATTGTTCTGAATTTCGGCATTTATTAAACATGTTGTTGAAAAGATTAAATCTCGATAAAATGAAATGTTATAAGTGTATTGTTGCTAATTTTGTATAGAATTAAAAGGTAAGTGATATGGAATACTTTTTACTGTGCAAGTATGCATTAGAACTTCGGGGTCACTGTGGAAAGATCTGTCTATCTAAAGATTGAAAACAATCTATTTATGGATCTATTTATGGTGTTATGTGATAAATAGAATCTTACATTCGTGCTTATTTGTTTTTGGTTTTCTTGAAACTCGTCGATTGAAACGAATATGACGCTCGGCAGAGCCTCGCGTGATATTATTTCAGTCGACTCATTTCATAAAAACAATAACAAATAAGCACTCATGTAAGATCCTCTATATCATAACACTTTTAAATGCTTAATATTACTTCCAACACGATTGTATAATATGGCAACTATGTATAACTATCCATGCATGTATGTTTATATCTTTATGATAGGCCGGTGACCTTGTAACGTGCACAGCCCTAAAGCCATCGCGAGTCACCCATCCAGGTACTAACCGCGATGAACGTTGCTTAAAACTTTAACGAAAGGTATACCACTCTACCAACGTCGCTATACCCTGTTCCCGTTACATTTCTCCATCTAGCTATTGACTTCGACCAGAAGTCATACAACTGAACAAAGTCAGTATACCAGAGCGGAGTCTATGTAACATCACTAGGAACCATAAGGGTCCGGGGATGATGGTGATATCAAACCAAAATCCAACCGCTGCCACCATTTGTAACATGTACCGCCCTAAAGCCACCACGGGTCACCCACTCAGGTACTAAACGTGGCTATAAAAGCCGGCTTCTACGACAAGGCCGTATAAGTGATATTTAAACCTATACACCGCTCACGTTACAACCTTAATGTACAAAATAAAATTGCCATATGGCTAAATTATTGTTGAAGGTGGCATAAAACATCTGTATGTTGGTTAGGGTTGATTCTATTTGGCATTTCACACCTACAGCGTAGGGGCAGTCACCCTTTGTACAATCAGATATGAAAGAAGTTTCATGCACAAATCTGTATAAATGCAGTTTGGAGAGAGCAGCAATGGCTTATCATGTTTTAAAAGGTTTTTCAAACTGTTTTGTTGTTCTGTCGGGTCCTAAGCAATTTTCTACAATATTTGAATATAATTTAAGTCATATCTGGGCAGCAGTTCATTTACTCATGTCAGATGGTTGGATGAGGAAAGAGGAAAACCAGTATTATTCATGAAATGTACAATGGCTCATCATTACAGCCTTGACTGGGGATACAACCCGGGACACCAGGTTCAAAGTCCATGATGCTACCCAATCACCAATTAAAGGAGCAGTTCACTTATTCATTATAGATTGATAAGCAAACCTGTGGGTAGTATTAATGAAATAGGCAATGGATCACCGTGAGAGCTCTGTCTAAGCATCCAACTCAGTACACCGGGTTCCAAGTCCACTACGCTACCCACTCACGATATGGATGATACATGGCTTTCAACATAGTTTCAGTCACATAACGGTAGTAGTTCACTTATTCATGATGGCTGGATAAGAAAACCAGTAGTATATATGTTATGTGCAATGGCTCACCGTGAGGGTTCTGACTGAGGATCAAATCCGGTACAGCCTTCCAAGTTAACAAAGTCTTATCACAGGAGCAGTTCACTTATTCATGATGGCTTAATTTAAACTTATTTTTTTTTACAAATATTGCGAAACAAGCTTTCAGCTTATATTAATCACGCTCGATGTCTGCTTCCTGGAGACCTTTGACCATTTCCCTTATATAGACGCTTTATGATGCCTCTGCAGCAGACGGCTTTTTGAAAACAAAGTGACAAAAGAAGAAAATGCTCTATTCAGTTATTATACCTACATGTATAGAGCTTTTCCATGCTTTCCCCCAAGATACTTTCAAAGTTGTCTGCTGCAGATTTGTTGTAGGTGGAAAAGGGTTAAAACCTGTACTCGCGTTGTTTGTGTTGAAACATCCCAAAGTCAGAACCCGCTCATCACAAGATTCGAACCCAGGCCTTTAGTGCGGTAGGTCGACACTCTACCTCTGTACCACTGTCTTCCACATGCAATCTTGATAAGCAACCCAGCATTATGCATCATATGTGCAATGGCTCAGTGTGAGGGTCCTGACTATGGGTCCAATCCAGGACATCCTGTTCTGGGCAGCAGCCTGTATATGGGAAAGGGTTTATTGACATTGTTGCCTGGGTTCACACAGCAAGGCAACAACATTACCAACCAACCTACCTACCTATCATTTGGCTAATTTATAATTGAAAGTGTCTGTATGAGGGTTAGGGATATAACAGTTATCTACGGTGGCATAGAGGTGACATGTGTGTGTTTTTATTTTTATTTTACTAAGTCGTGCGCACGACTTAGTAACTCG
>JAUELF010231415.1:0-13506 GCA_031471495.1 Clinocardium nuttallii
AACTGGCCGCCGTGATATGACTGAGAAATTGTTGAAAACGGCGTTAAACCCCAATCAATCAATCAATCAATCAATGTTTTCAAATGTCTTCTGCTGAAGATACATCAAAATGCGTCTGAAAGTGGGAAAGGATTGAACTGAATTTATGTATGTCACTCTTTGAAGTAATTGGTACCACGCTTGTTTTATGAAAAAAGGGACTCATGAAAATCATTGTAAGAAAATGTGAAAAATGTTTAAGCAAGCAATCTTTCCATTTCTCATTCTTTTCAACATTGTTTCCCACTGCCATTTTATTTCTCAAAGAATATCGTCTCAATTACCTACTGCAGCAAGCAGAATAGTATTGTAGGGAAAGTATTGATAATGGTGTACTGTACATTCTTGGCTGTGAGAGTAGCTTTGTTTGTTTTTCATCATGTTTTATCAATTAATATAAGAGAAATAAATGCATTATTTAATAGAATTTTAATTGTTTAATTTCATTTATTCATATGTTCAACCCTTTCTGTCATACAACAACTTCACAGCAGACGACTTAAAATATAAAGAGGCAAAAATATGGACAATCTCTCTATATGAAAGTATAATTATTGAAAAGAGTTGAAATCATTGTGACAAATGGAGAACTTTTTTATGAGCAATTACTCCTTTGGTCACAACGATTTTAAAATACGTCTGCTGCAAAAGTATCAGAAAGTGTCTGTATGTGGGTGAGGTTCAAAATAACCTTAAAAGGGTTCCCCAGTGTTTAATTCAATTAGGAGGCAATTCCGTATTTAGAATGATATCACGGCATTTCCTGGGTAAGTTACCAGTACTACTGGTCCTTTTATCCTGACACCAACCAGTCAGTCGTAATGCTAAACCCGCAACCCTGAGCGCCAAGGAGGGCAGCCATTGCTACCATTTCTAAAATCTTTGGTATGATTAAACCAGGGATCTCTGCCACTACACCACCGAGCTGGTCTCCGTATTTAGAGGGAAGAAAACTATTTTCCACAAACAACAATGACTGTGAAACATCTAGGCTGAAATATGAATATCTCAACAAATGAAGGAATCATTACCAAATAGATATGAAACCATTGAGACAAAGGATGAAATTGCTCAACATGAGCAATTTCTTCTTTTGCCACAATGTTTTTAGCTTTTAAGGTGAGTTTTTGTGATCGCTATTTGTCCATCATCTGTCGTTCCTCGTCAACATTAGCTTGTTAATACTCTTGAGGCAACACTTTGTATCCGATCTTCATGAAATCTTCACTAGGTCAAATTGAAGGAAAAATCTTGTTAACACTCTGGAAGCCACATTTTTGGCTTGAACATGTAACTTTGTCAGAATGTTTGTCGTTGTGATATTTATGCCAAGTTTGAATAAGGACCATGTCCGGTCAAAAACTAGGTCACTAGGTCAAATTTAAGGAAAATCTTGTTAACACTCTGGAAGTCACATTTTTGGCTTGATCATGTTGAAACTTTGTCAGAATGTTTGTCTAAGTTATGCATAGACCAAGTTCAAAACTGGGTCATGTCCGGTCAAAAACTCGGTCACTAGGTTAAATTGAAGGAAAATCTTGTTAACACTGTGGAAGTCATATTTTTGGCTTGAGCATGTTGAAACTTTGTCAGAATGTTTGTCTAAGTTATATATAGGCCGAGATTGAAACTGGGTAATGTCCTGTCTAAAACTAGGTCACTAGGTCAAATTTAAGGAAAAATCCTGTTAAACTTTGCATGGAAGCCACAATTTTGGTTTGAGCATGTTGAAACTTTGTTAGAATGATCCTCTTAGTGATATCTATGCAATGTTCAAAACTAGGTCATGTCCAGTCAAAAACAAGGTCACTAGGTCAAATTTAAGAAATATCTTGTAAACACTCTGGAATGCACGTTTTTTGCATGCATCAACATAAGAAACTATATTGTAGTTACTACTTATGCATTACATTGAAACTGAATACAGCTCTTCCATACTATCACACCTATATAAACAATCAAGTACATGTACCATAACTCTATCCAGCATTTTATGCAAGTTGTGGTCCTTTTTGGACTCCATATATCTCAGAAACTAAAAAATGGTGGAAAAGTAGAGTGAGCTGTCCGCTGACATCTCTGTAAATTGATCATGTTGATATTTTATCAGAATGTTTGTCTTGATGATATGTAGGTTTCGGCAGTGTTAAATTGCAGAATGTTTGTATTAAATGATCTCTAGGTCAAGTTGAATAAGGGTTATATTTGGTTAGAAACTAGGTCATCAAGCCAAATTGAAAGGAAATCTTGTTAAAACTGGATGCTGCATTTTTAACTTTAGCATGTTGAAACTTTATTAGAAGGTTTGTCTTGATAATAGTCGGGCCAAGTTAAATTAGGTCACGTCTGTCCGCAGACTAGGTTACTATGCCAAATTGAAGTAAACGTTTCTGTTTCTACTAAGGTCTTTCCTCAAGTAATTTAAAAGAAATAACAGTTGGTTTAGCTATATTATTACTTTTTTAGACTTCCAATGAGCAGCTTTACTAGAGACAAGGAAAAGAAACCAACAAGGTATGATAGGATTTTATATTGATATAACAAACATATTAGTGATCTACATTTGTGACAAATATGGAATCCTTGTCGGTCTAGTGGTTAGCATCTGGGATTTCATAAGTGTTACCTGGGTTTTTGCCCCAGTTGCGGCACTACAGTCAGTCATGGTGGAGTGCCCTTGGGCAAGGCATATTTTCTTGCTTGCCTAGTTCGTTTACCCAGGGATCATGAATATGTGAACTGTCGCCTTGATATAACTGAAATAATGATAAAAGAGGTGTTGCCCCAATAAATAAATAAATTTTGATAAATATATTTCACTAGTTTTTCTGAATTACCACAATATTTATGAGAATATGATACAGATCTTTGAAGTTTCCATCAAACACAATTAGATTGAATACCTTTTGGAACTTTCTCATACATGCCTCTTTTTTTCCTTCGGCTCAGGGGATATATTCTGATCACTTTCTGTTTGTTGTCCGTTGTTAAATTTTAGCTAAACATCATTGTAAGAACAATTTCCATGAAACATCACAGGAATGTTCCTCTGGTGGGCCTATTTCAAAATTGTACATAGATTCTAATTCTGTTGAGAACTTTGGTTGATGAGGCACCAGAGAGAGGGCAAAATGTCCAAACTTTAATAGTCTTCTCCGAATCTGCTAATCAGATTCAAATGTATTTTGGTAGAAATGTTTCTTGGGTAACCCTCTACAAAAATTGTTCAAGCCATACTAATTGGTAGAAAAACATGGCAGTCAGGTGGATTCAGAAAAGGGGCAAAATGACCAAATTTAAAAAATTCCATTTTTATGAAAGTGCTTGTCTGATTTTAAAAATATTGTGTTCAAATTCTTACTTCGGTGATCCTCTACTAATTTGTCCAAGTGGTATTGATTGGTTACAGGCGTCATCACGAAAGGGGTAAATTGAACTTATAGCTACAAAGGACAACTCCTACCATTTCAACTTAACTTCACAGGAATGTTTCATAGTTGGTCCTTTTTCACAATGGTTCAAAGAATTACATTCTGTGTAGGAATTTGCAGCATCAGAAAAAGAGAGAAATAACCAAATTTTAAAAATCCTTTTTCCTCTATAATCTGCTTGTCTGATTGCAAGATAAATTGGTAGAACCCTTGAATAATTATACTTCCATTCTTATGAAGTTGTTGTTAGATTTCAAGATACAAATGGCCTAACTAATAAGCTATTTATATATCAGTGTCCACTCCTTGCAGTTGCATTTGCACTCTTGATAAAAAACAATCCCAGATATTTGCAGTTAAATATTTGCTACTAATTTAATATCACTGGTGATTGATTTAGTATAATCACTAAATCTTTCACACATATAATTCTTTTGTACCAGACTAGTTTGAATATGTTTAAACAAAAATATAGAAAATTTCTACCTATAAAAGAAAGAAATATTGAATAAAGTTGAAAACATTGTGGCATTTGGGGGAATTGATCATTATGATTTATTTCCTTTGTAAAATAAAAATGTTTTCAAAATATGTCTTTATGTCTAAAAGGGTTAATAATACATGTTTACATATTTTATACTTTAGGATTGAGTTTGATATATCCTCTACAGACCTAGAGGATTGTATGATCCTGACTATGATCCGGATGACCCAACATTTCAACCTGAGGAGTGGAATATTTCAATTGTGTAAGTTTTCAATCTTCATATAGAATTTGCATTTGATATAAGTTGAATTCTACTGCAATGTTCCTTATAGTGGCATTGTACATAATTTGTTAAAGACATTTTGAATTGTTTTTTTTGGCAAAGATTATTCAAATTTTATATCATGATACGAATATTCTATGGTATTTAAAATAGATGTATATATAAATCAAGCGTGATTAATCTAAGCTCAAGGCTTGTTTCGCAAACATTTGTTACACTGTAAAATGATTAAGTTTAAGCTATGTTTACAGTCACTTCTGTGTACTTTCATGATATATGTTGATCAAATTGCAGTCAGGGGGACAATGGTGAAACAGTTGATGAGTATGGTCTTGAAGATGATGTTTTTGACCTAGCTCATGGTTCAGAGGATGAAGAAGAAGAACTAACCTCCATACCTGAAGGACCAGGTATACCTCGACTTAATAAGGTTACAGAGGAAAACATGACTGAGTCCAAATTTGTGGTTACTAAAGGACAACTTGAGGCATTGCTGACCATGTTCCCCAGGAAGATATGCACCCAGTGCCATAAACCAGTACAGAGGAGTTTGAAGACAACTGGCTGTACTGTCATCTGTAAATGGGTATGTGGCTAAAACACAATCATTTATATAACTTATAGATTAATGCTTGTAAGTAGGGCTAGAGAAAGTGCTGAAATTTGCAAATTATAGGCGTTTCTTTGTTAGTTTGGTTTACATCCCACTGAAAAATATTTCAGTATAAATTTGGAATGGCTTTTGCTGTGTCACCAGATATTGCACTTAGACAAGGTGAATGATACAACACATCCTAATCTGTGACAATCCCTTATGTTTTGCACAAAGCACAAGAGAGTTTTATCAGGACCATTTTTAGCTAAACCTTATGTCATGGCAAATTGTCCATCATGCTTGCATTAACTTTCTCCTCCCTAACCACTTAGCCAATTTGGTTGAAAGTTCATAGGAAGCATCCTCTCAATGTCTTCTCCTAAATTCCTTCATATATTTTTTATCCGTCCAAATTCTGGTTTCCTTGGCAACTAAAAGAAATAAATAGTGAAAACTTAAAAAATGTTCTTCTCCGAAAGTGTCGAGCCACTTTTCAAATAATTGTGTTGAAATGTTCATTTGTGACCTTCTATCAGATTCCTTTAGCCATGTTGATTGGTTGAAAAACATGGCCTCCCGAATGGGGTTATATTGTCTTATATGGCCAAAGGGTGATTTAGGAAATCTCAGAATATATGCCAAAATGTACAGAGGAAAATATTAAACTGGTATTTATAATGAACAATGTTTGCATTTATTTGCCACATTTGAACATTTCTGAACTTTTCTTACAGTCTTGTGAAGATGGGCACTTAGCATACAGATGGTCTAGTTCACCAATGATGCCAAACGGGGTCTACAGTACCAACTTTCAGGCGGTGTCATCTGTAGTTCTGTCTGGCAATAATTTTACCAAGGTTGCACTCTTTGCACAGTTTATTGGCCTATCATTCCCCAACCGCACCACCTTCAACAGAGTACAGACGAAGTGTGTAGTACCTGTGGTCAACAGATACTGGGAAATTGTAAAACAAAGTGCGCTTGAAGAACACCGATCTACAGACGTGATTGTGTCTGGTAAGAAAAAACATCTTAACAAATTATTTTAATCCTGTTAGTCATGGTAAAAGATTCTGTTAAACTGGGGGGAGGGGGGAATGAAAGCAAAACGTATCATAAGAATATAAATAGTGTAGATAAAACGATGTTTGAGGAGGGTATAGTAAATAAAAATGAACTCAATACAAAACAAAAGTGTCTTGACTGAATGACGGGTAAAAAATTATTACTCCCAGGATCTGAACTGGAGTCACTTTATTTTCAAGGCAAGTAGCTAACCATTTGCGTTACGTAGGCAGATGTATTTCCTGGGGCCTTATACTTATTAACCTAAAAGAGCGGCTATAATGAGTTTAGAAATATCTTTCAGCAGTTGTGGATTTTATATGTTCTACTAAATGAGGAAAAACACCTATTACAAATATGCTTTCCTCATAAATAACAGGGAAAAGGATAAACTGATATATAATAATTTTATTTTATTTAGACCCAAACAATCTTGATTTTTCATGCATTCTTGATATTTTCAAAAAGGTCAATACTTAATTTTCCTTGAATGTTCACCCCTGAGCATAAAAGTAACTAATGTAGATCTAATGTATCATGAAATTATCCCCTAACAAATTTTATTGGTATAAAAAATAAAGTGAATGATTTTGTTTTGCAAATGACATGTAACCTTTTTTTTGTCACCTTTTAGAGATGTAAGGGCTAAAATGAGAGTAAATTTGCTAGATTTCTCTCAGATGTTGAATGTTGCGATCAAATTTGTTTCAGGTGATGGCCGTATGGATTCACCTGGTCATTGTGCTAAGTATTGCACCTACACGGTCATGAATCAATCCGATAAAGTAATTCTAGCCATGGAAGTGGTTGATAAGAGGGAGACAGGGCTCAAGTCTGGGTTAATGGAGGCGAAGGGGTTTGCAAAGGCAATGGAGAATATTAAAACAGAGGGAATCCACTAAAAGAAATTGTAACGGATGCACATCCACAAATTTCATCTATTATGAGTAAGTTGCATTATTTCAGGGAAAAGTTGCTACCTGGAACTAAGTTATAATAGTTGAAGTTAGCTATTTAATTAGCTTGTCATAATAATGTTAATTTTTTTTGTCAAGCTGAAGCGGGTTGACAAAAAAATCCACAATTGTGGTTCGGTGTATGGTTTTATTGGAGTTTTACTCTTTCATGCATACTACAATTCTGCAGCAGACGACTTTGAACATAATTTGTCAAAAACTAGAAAATCTGTATAATCGATTGGATAACCTTCGACCAAAAGTGCTAAACATTATGGCAAAAGGAGAAATAGCTTGTTTGGAGCAATTTCTTCTATTGTCACTATGTTTTCAAAACGCCGTCTGCTGCAGAGCAGAGGCAACAGAAAGCATCTATATGAGGGAAAGGGTTAATTAAGCAGCATTCAACATTATTTCAGTTATATCACAGTGACAGTTCTCCCTCAGTAAACAAACTAGTATTAGGCTTTAAAATATGCCTTGCAGAGGGGCACTCCACATTTACTGCTGTGCGACTGGGGATCAAACGCTAACCACTTGAACACCGCAAACTCCTTTGGTGTATGTGTGAGTTTGTTCCTTGTTGCATCTAAACCATGCATCATAGGCGTTCCAGGGAACTTGGCACAAACAATATACATGATGAGGCGGTCCGTCGCACCACAGACCCTGGTCTGTACCTGTAATGTGAAGGTCATACTTAGAGATTAGATCTAAATGAGTACATGTTTTCTGTCCCACATATCAACCATAGGATTCCCAAGTTATTGGGCTCATTTGTTCACCATGAAGTGTCATGCACAAGATCAATGCAAGGACCACAAAGGTCAATATGACACTTAGAAATCAAAGTTCAAAATGCATGGAGTGCTATATCTGTAACAAAACTTTTTGAGTTTGCTTGAAGTTCCCTTTGGCAATCTAGTTTAAACACATGTATAGAATTAAGAAGAAATATTTAGAGAACATTTTAAATCCTGTTTGACATGCTTTTACTATTTAGATTTCTTTTCTCCAGAGAAGTCCTACCCAGAAGTGCGTCATAGCTATGACATGTGGCATGGTGCTAAGAATCTTGGCAAAAAAATAAGCAAGGTAAAAGTCAAATTTCAACTCACTTTTTAGCTCACCTAAGCACGAAGTTCAAGGCGAGCTTGTGTGACCCTCTGCCAGCGTCTGTCGGTTAAAAAGTCTTAGAAATGACTTCTGGTTCTCAACCAATGGACTGATTTCAAAATGACTTCACAGGAATGGACCTTAGGCGGTCCGCATTCAAATGTGTTCAAAGAATTTAATTCCGAATAGAAATTGGTTTGCTGCGGCTTTCAGAAAAGGGTAAATTGTCATAACTTTAAAACTTCTTGTCCAAAATTAATGGCTAAATTTGAAAAACATGGCCACCAGGGAGCAGGGTTCTTTCCTTATATGTAATATATATAGTGAAAAAATATTTTTGTACTAAATCACTGGCCCGATTTGAAAATAATTATGGACAAACGTTCCTTATGTGACCCTCTGCCAAGTTTGTTAAATTTATTTTGATCCGTTGAAATACATAGCCACCAGAGCGGTTGCTTGCTTTCTTGATATGTATAAAAAAAAAAATGAAAGTTTTGAAGTTTTTTATCAGGTGAGTGATATAGGGCCATCATGTCCATCTTGTAAGGAATCAACATCGATGATATAGCCTGGTTTGTGAAGATCCAGAATCTATTTGAATTTAGTCAGAAATCAGAGCAACTGCAATAATAATGAGGGTTTTTCTTTTCAATAGTAAATGTTCTGCACCTTATATAAGGTAAACAAGAATTTCTGGCCATGGAAATACTGTATTATATCAATATTAGTTTAATTTTATTTATTTGGAAAATATTTTGCCAGTTTTCCAAAGTTTTCTTTAGTGGTAATGGTCCCTAATTATTAAGCTAATCATTGAACCTGAGGGGTGCAGATTGATAATAAGCTGTTTTTAGCTCACCTATGCACAAAGTGCAAGGTGAGCTTTTGGGATCACTCACCGTCCGGCGGCGTCTGTCCGTCTGATAACAATTTCCTACAAATAACTTCTCCTACTAAACTAATGGACAGATTTGATTCCTTATATGTGCATTGTTAAATTTAAAAATCTTCTTTTCCAAAAGTACTGGCCTGATTTAAAATTATTTCGCACAAATGTTCCTTGAGGCACCCTCTACAAAGATTGTTCAAATATTTCCGATCCGTTGAAAAACATGGCCGCCAGGCAGGGCATATGTGCATTTTTTAAACTTTTAAAAGGTAATGGCCCGATTAAAGATAATTTCGTACAAATGTTCCTTGGGTAACTGTAAGAACTAAAATTGTTCCAATAATTCTGATCTGTTGAAAACATGACCGCCAGCGTGCAGAGCTTACTTTATTATGTAAAGGGTAACAACTGTGAAAACTTGAAGTTCTATTAAACAAGATGAGCGATATAGGGCCATCATGGCCCTCTTGTTTTCATAAACATGTACATGACCACTTGTATTTTAGCCCAGATTTACAGCTAATGTTTCTGACATTTCAGATTGCATGTATAAAAGAAAATGAGCAACTGAAGCCATGGTTGAAAGACATAACTAACCATTTCTTTCATTGCGCAGAAACATGCAGTGGTAATGTTCTTCAGTTGAAGGTAATTTCTTATATTAACTAGATTAACATAAAATAGTTTTTGTTAAACAGATTAATTCTAACTCAAAATGTGCAGGTAAAAGATGAAGTTACTGGGCCCTAATCATCAACATCAGACTACAGAAATGCCAATTTTTAATGGGATGTTTTATAAATGTATGCATATACCAGTTTCCTGGGTTAATGTCAGGAATATAAAGCATATAAATGTTTCCTTATCTTTCATGACATCTGTCTAAAATGATTATTATTCCAGAACATTATAGAGTCTGAGTTTGAAATTCAGACATAGGGATTGATTAATTAGGGCATTTGAGCAAGTTATCTGCAGGCTGTTGTGTACTTCATCTTGCCATATTTGAATACCAAGGCTATGTTTACATGCTGATGATAGGATTAGGTTGTACTATTTTTTACAGTTTTGGCACTTCAAACTTTACATAGATATTCTTGTGTGGTTTCATCTCAAATGCCTCCTGTATAATTTGAATGATTTTTCACATGATTGGTCACATCAAGCTTGGTTCAGTAAGAGTATATTTCACTGAGAAATGGCCCTTTTCTGTTTTTCTTATTTGAAAATTTTGAGAAACACAACAATTTATTTATTTGATCTAAATAAACTTAGCATAAGTGTTGAACAATGATTCTCCTTTGACTATGAAAAACAATTCATTTGTCACAAGGCTTATGTTTACTTACAAGCAGTTTTGAGTATACTTCTAATTGACCCTTTACCTGACTGACAATTCTGCAGCAGATGACTGAACATATAATGACAAAATATAGAAGATCTCTATAATTAAATGGATAACCTATGACAAAAAGCTGAAAACATTGTGTCAAAAGGAGAAATTGCATGTTTTGTTCAATTTCTTCTTTTGTCACTAGGTTTTCAAAAAGCTGTCTGTATATGAGGTAAAGGGTTAAGTCAGACAAAGTGACACTTTGAGCTTTCCCAAACATTGTAAGTTGCTGTTTTTCTTTTATTTTTGTTGAGCCGAGTCCCGGTAGCTCAGTCGGTAACGACGCGGGTTGACAGTCCAGGGGTTGTGAGCTCGGCCAACTTTCTTTCTGACGTTTGACAAAAGTCATTGCTCCATCAATTGGCTAAGTCTATGTGGAAAAGCAGCCAGTTGCTTGGGAAGATTGTTGTATGGAGAACTGGTGTGAGAAAACCAGGAAAATCATGAGTAGGTGAACTTGCCTTCGTGATATGACTGAGAAATTGTTAAACAGGGTCAATCAATCATTTTTGTTGATTTTTTTTTTGATTTTTAATTTAGACAAAATGGCTCTCCATTATAAATCACATAACAAATAGACATAGTTGGGCTCTAGGGCAGTGTGACCATGGTCCTATTGATGATGAAGGAAGAGAAAAACAATGGCTGAGTTCCTCATCAAACCTGGTCAAAGACTTGGAGAAACAAGTTATGGAGAAAAGACTGTTGAGGACATTTCCTTACTATGTCACATGCCAGTATGTATATTATTTTTTAAGCTCATATGTGCACTAATTGTTTAGTTGAGCTATTATGATCGTCTATTGTCTGCCATGCATCGTCAACAATATCTTAAACAATAACTACGGTGGCACTGAGGTGACATGTGTATGTTTTTATTTATCTTGTGCGCATGACATACTAAGTCGTGCGCACGACATAGTAACTTGTGCTCACGACATAGTAACTCGTGCTCACGACTTAGTAACTCGTGCGCACAACTTAATTATCTTGTGCGCATGACATAGTAACTCATGCGCACAACTTAATTATGTCGTGCGCATGAGTTAGTATGTCGTGCGCACGAGTTACTATGTCGTGCGCACGAGATAAATGAAAACATACACATGTCACCTCAGTGCCACCGTAAATAACTCCTGGAGTTTGCGTTTCAACAATGTAGCTTAATTTAGTTGTTGAATGTTTGACTCAAGTGTGGGAGGTTGTGGGTGCTATCCCTGGACCAGTCAGACTGAGTCATACAAAAAGCCCTTTAAAAATGGAAATAATGGCTTCCCTCCTTGGTGCTCAGGGTTGTGGTGTTAGCATTACCACTGACTGGCTTGTGTCGGGAAAATGGACCAGAATATGTGGTAAATTATCCTGGTCACATAGAGAACACTTGCTGAAAGCGGCCTAAATCACTAAACAATCAATCAATTATTTCTCTCATCACGCTTGCACTTTTAGTTAAGAAACTTAATTCCTCCTGTCCATATCTCATACACTGTTTCATTATAAAGGGATCATGGACTGGTTCCCATAACACTGAACTAGGTAAAGGTGACAATATTTCATCTTTTTTAACTTGCCCTACATGTTTGAGGGGATTTGTTTCGTTGGTTATGTTCTTGTTTGAAAGTTGGTTCAAACTGGATAAATGGTGTACAACTAGCGTTAGTAGATTGGGTAGTCAGTAAATGCCTTTTCATTTAGGGGACTACTATGTTGGTCTTAGTCACATCCACTAAACTATTTTTTTGGAACAAGCATTTATACATAATATTTTTTATTGTTTCTTGCAGAACAACATCAGAACTTGAGACGTTTAATAATCATCTGCTTATGTATGCACCAAAAAGAATGCTTTCAGGTACAAACTTACCATTAGATCCAAACATGTACCATTAGTCATAATGGAATTAAAAGGAAGTTGTAACAAGAGAGATAGTATGTATGCCTTACTGCCATATGGCTAAAACAGCCCTGGAAGCAATTATTTTTAACATAAAAACATGATTGCTTGAAGGATTCTGGAAGAATGTCATCAAGGGATAATTTCTACTAAATGTTTTTCAGAGTTATAAGGCTAACAGTCCTGCCCCTTGTGTGCCATGATTTCCGTCACGTTACATGGCTTGATGGAATATTATATCCAAGGAATATTTCCACCAAACTAATATTATGGACTTGATTTATTTCCACAAAATTGTTTGAAAACATGCAAGCCAATATAGGAGGAGGATATTTTTTAAAGTATTTTCTATTAGTTACCATGGAAAAGCGAATTGTGCATCATGGATCAAATCATGAAGGATTTTAGGAGAGGATGCTACCTTCGAGCCCAAATTGGCACAAGTTGTTGAAGCGAAAAGTTGTATTGACAATTCACAATGACAAGCTCAGCCATCTTTCAGCTATTACAGATATAAAAGAAGATGCAGTAAGGTCATTTTGTATAAAGTATGGAATTTATTGTTCAGAATTTGAAATGCTTCCATATTACTTTTATTTCAGTTTTGATGTTTATCTTTTTAGCTTTCCTGTGTACAAATGCAGATGTCAACTGGCTGCAATTGATTATTCGAAGCATTTGAGTAGAAAACAACTTGTTGATAAAGATGGAAATCCAAGGTAAATGGATAATCAAGAACACTTTTATTGCACTTTAACTCTTTCCCTCATAGAGACGCTTTCTGATGCCTCTGCAGCAGACAGCTTTTTGAAAACATAATAACAAAGACATTGCACAAAACGTGCAATTTCTGCTTTTGCCACAATGTTTTCCACTTTTAGTGATAGTTATTAATTTAATTAAACAGATTTTCTATCTTTTGACAAAATATGGTCAAAGTCGTCTGCTGCAGAATTGTCCTATGAGGGAAATGGTAAAAACGTTTTGGAGGAAAAATGTTGCACCTTTTGAGTTTGAATCCAAAAATCTGATATTATTAACTATATTTGCATTATGTTCTTCATGTGATCAGGTTGTTGAGGGGATTTAGGGATCCCCCTTGATCCGTACTTGTCCCAACAATGTTATTCCTCAATATACTACATTTGTCATACCTTTTTCACTAAACATGTGCCAAAGGTTACTTTTATATCTCAATTGACATTTTTTATCCAATTGTTAAAAAACTTGCATACATTTACATTTATTATACTTCTGGATGAAACAACGTCAGAGAGCTTGAATGAATGAATGAATGTATATTGTTTTATGGCGCATCGACAGCTAAGGTCATTTAGCGCGCAATTAAATTTAAT
>JAUELF010231426.1:0-13506 GCA_031471495.1 Clinocardium nuttallii
ACCATTAAAACAATACTTTACATCTGATAAAGGGACCTACCATTAAAAGAATACTTTGCATCTGATAAAGGGACCTACCATTAAAACAATACTGATAAAGGGACCTACCATTAAAACAATACTGATAAAGGGACCTACCATTAAAACAATACTTTGCATCTGATAAAGGGACCTATAATTAAAAGAATACTTTGCATCTGATAAAGGGACCTACCATTAAAACAATACTTTACATCTGATAAAGGGACCTACCATTAAAAGAATACTTTGCATCTGATAAAGGGACCTATCATTAAAAGAATACTTTACATCTGATAAAGGGACCTTCCATTAAAACAATACTTTGCATATGATAAAGGGACCTTCCATTAAAACAATACTTTACATCTGATAAAGGGACCTTCTATTAAAACAATACTTTACATCTGATAAAGGGACCTGCCATTAAAACAATACTTTGCATCTGATAAAAGGACCTATCATTAAAAGAATACTTTACATCTGATAAAGGGGACCTTCCATTAAAACAAGCACAATATACCACCATTTATATATGAACTTACATAAGAACACTTAAGTATAGTGTTTATTTCGACGGTTCACATGTACGAGTTAAAACGTTTGTTTCGACTGTTCGAGTAAAGCGTTTGTTTCGATTGTTTCCATGTTCGACTAAAATATTTGTTTCGACTATTCTCATGTTCGAGGAAAACATTTATTTTGACTGTTTTCAAATTCGTGTTAAACGTATATTTCTCATATTCGAGAGATCGCTAACGGAGATTCATTGGTAATATTCTACATATTTGCAAGATTTAGGTATTTACGGCTAACCTTTACGGAAACACAAAAAGTAGTATTAACGTAAATGGAACAAACATATATATTTAACGTAACACTAATGGAACTAATCATATATGTTTGCTAAAGTACGTGTTGACCGTCTTGCACGAGTCTTCACTGTACATATATGTAGTGAGACACCCGTGGCCCTGTTTAAAGGAACCAAGCGTAATGCATGAATTACCAAGGTAGATCTGTTAACATAACAACATAATAAACACAGTGTCTTTCAATTCGGCTATGCGTATCACTTGTTAATAAACAATTCGAAAACATATCCATAATTACTTTTACTTTTTTCATTTCAAAGTAAACTGAGAATCTCTGAGTATTATTTGATTTCTAAGGAAATCGACTGCCGCTGTGAATAGTCTGAAACAGAACCTGAAATTACGTCATTTTGACCATTCACATATTCGTTACGATTTGGGGAATGTTGACGACATCGCTTAACCCTGTTTTAAATCGTAAAGTAACAGGGGTTGGTATTTCAAGTCAATTCTTCTCAGTGTGGTTGCATACACGGAGTAGATTTTAAGCATATCGATAAAAGCATGTGAGATTACGGCTAGGTCTTTGCATTGGCACAGCCGTACCGGTTTATTTAATACTTCGAACCATTTAGAAAGTAAATGATTTATCGCGGTCATTGTCCCCTCGATATTTGCTAGGATCATAAAAAATAAAAACGCACGGCGACGCCACTTTGTTTCGACTCGAAATCAAATCTTAGGAAGTATGATGCCATAAAACATTGACCTTTCTTACTGTGATTCACATTCATAAACATGTGACATTCTGTTTAAAGTATTTTGTATTACGACAATGATGTACGTTTTGATATCACTGTTTGTTCAAAACTAACTGTAAACACATATCTTCTTATTTCCGTTGAAACAAATACTTATGAGCATGATAAAACAATCATAAGACTGAACTTTAAAATATTAATATGCCTAAAAGTTCTTAAATTCCTCTTGATTATGTTAGCAGCTCGTTATTAGGTATTACCTTAATTAGGGGAGAGTTCCTATATTCAGTGTGGAGAAAAAATGGATGTAAAAAATTACTAGGGCAAAGCTCGTGATATTCCAAGTTAAGTTACATAGACTGAAGCAGGGAACCAGGACCGACATTTTTCCATATCCGGGCGACGTAACATCCGTCCAAATCCAGCTTGTTTCCGAATTGACGACAACAACTAATTTCACAGAGTTATGCCCCTTTTTAGACTTATTGTTTTTGTCCGGCTGTTTCTCCTACACCGTTTCAGATATTGATGTCAAATTTGGTAGAAATACTCACCAGCACATGACATTGTGTGCGCCCAAAAAAGAGGTAAACTCTGTACCTATTTCCTAGAGGTATGTCCCTGTTTAGCCTTTTTAACTTCTATAACTGTTACCGATTTTATTTTGAAACTTTATATTTATGTTTAGTATCACAAGACAACATCACATACCAAGTCTTATAAATGTCATTCATAACCTATCTGACGGGCGTATTGTGTGGCAATTTTGTACTCTTATTTAATGGTGAAACGACAATTACGACAATCTGTAGCAGACAACTTTGAAGTATGTTGTCAAAACATAGAAACTTTCTATAATCAAATGGATAACCTATGACTAAAAGTGGAAGACATTGTTGCAAAAAGAGAAATTGCTCGTTTTGTTCTTTTTCCACTATGTTTTCATAAAGTCGTCTGCTGCAAGGCGTCAGAAAGCGTCTATATGAGGGAAAGGATTAACAAGGCACATTACATGTCAGGATCACTGCGATGATTTAAAGGAATCCACCCTGCTGCAAACATGATTCATCTTGCAAAACAGTTAAATCTTAAGAATTGAAAAATGTATGATTAATTTTAATTCGATTAGAATGATAATAGCACATTGTCAACAATTTGACCTTTAATCACAATGCTTTCAAAAATCATTTGCTGTAAGAGCAAATGTGATCTTCATGGATAAACACAAATGTACTTTCCGTTGTATTAAATTTAACAGATAGACATATTTTATAAAGATATATTCTCCTGTATCTGATATCTAATTATAAGAATCATGTGTCAATTAACATGATTTAACCTTGAGTGTCAACAATATCTATATAACCCTCTCAATGAAACACAAGTGGGGAGTTACAAATATCATAGAAATACAACAAAACACCGGAATCCTCAAAATCTATCAAATTATAAAAGAAACACCCGAATATCTACTGAATTAAAATTCAGTGAAGATTTGGATTTGTTTGCACAAATGGCACGAAAACTGGCCGTATCTCCGGGACATGGAGCATGGTTAAACTAAGATCAAAGTTTGTTTACCAAGTGATGTAGTAACTTATACAGAAGATGCCCTGATATAACTGCATAAT
This sequence comes from Clinocardium nuttallii, assembly GCA_031471495.1. Taxonomy (NCBI): domain Eukaryota; kingdom Metazoa; phylum Mollusca; class Bivalvia; order Cardiida; family Cardiidae; genus Clinocardium; species Clinocardium nuttallii. The sequence continues at coordinate 3,226 of JAUELF010231426.1, forward strand.
GATTGAGAAGTGGCGTAAAACACCATACCAACAACACTCACTTGTAGATGTTTTCCAGTCGTCTCTTGCTGTGTGGGGAAAAGTGTGAAACCTTTCCGACTATGAGACGCGTGCTGACGTCACTACAGCAGACGTTTTTATTAAATCATTATGACAAAAGGAGAAATTGCTCATGATGAGCAACTTCCCTTTCTGCCACAAAGTTTTAATAATTATGCTTTCTTTTATAGAGATATTCTTCATCTTTGTCTAACTGGTTTCACATTCGTCTGCTTCCGATTGTTGTATGCGGAAAAGTGTTAAAAGGACTAATGTAAATTAATCCCAAGGAGGCTGAAACCACGCTTGGTTACAATGGAAAATAAATGAACATTTACAACTTCAGCCGGCTGTCTTAATTACCATTCTCTTTCACGTGCTATTTTATCAATAATGTAATTGGATTCCCAAATGCCACGGAATCTAGAAAATGTGTTCATTTTACATCCTAAATGGGAATACATCTTTAGGACAACTGCAGAGCATATTTTCATATGGTTCAAACCGAGCAGAGGCATTTTGACTTCTTAAAGCAATTTACATTTGAAAACATTGTAGGAAACAGAGGAATGATACTAAACGAGCAGTGTCTACTTTTGTCAAAACGCTATCTACTCTATCGAGTAATTACTTAGACATTAATATTGAAATCAATGAATTGGATGTATATAAACATGTATCACGTTATACATGTATATGTATGAACGGAATATATATAACAAATTAATGTCGTATTGCAAGCAACACAATTCCCGCCCCGGACGACATCATCTTGTTATGGAGTAAATTAGTTGAAGTTATATATATCTAAATCAATTTAAGCATGTGTGACCTTGACATGCCTGGATATTGTGCGCGACACGCCACCTCACCATGGTGAACATGTGTGCCAATTAACTTGAGAATCCTATGATGCGTGGTTGAGATGCGGGCCGGACAAGGTAGTCCTGTCAAACAATAGTCATTTTGACCCGTGACCTCTAAATGTGACCTTGACCTTTGAGGTACAGGCCTTGGTATTGTGCGCCATATGTTAAATCATCATGACGAACATGTGTGTCCAGTAACTTCGGAATCCTATGATGCATGGTTTCTCATTTTGTCTATTGACCTCTATGTTTGACTTTGACATTTGAGATACAGGCCTTGGTATTGGGCGCGACACGCAACCCCTTCATGGTGAACATGTGTGCCTAGTAACTTGGGAATCCTATGAGGCATGGCTGAGATCTTCGCTGGACAAGGTACAGTCCTATCAATCAGTTCTCATTTTGACCTTTGACATATTAGTGTGACCTTGATATTTGAGGTACATGCCTGGGTCTTGTGCACGACACGCCACCTTATAATGGTGAAAATGTGTACCTAGTAACATGGTTATCCTATGATGAATGGTTGAAATGTGGGCTTCACAAGGTACAGTCCTATCAAACAGTACTCAATTTGATCTCTAAGTGTTTAAGACATTTAAGGTGGACATATAGTTTCAATATCAAACGTTTTTACTAAATCTGTTAATCCGTATCAGAAACCGATCTTCGACAGTTTAGGCCTCGATTCCGCGCTCTCTTATCATGGTGTTGTTTGTCGTCCTTATCATACAGAGGAACGAGTTATTTCTACCTTGTCACACCGAAGGCCGAGTAATGTCTGCTTTATCATACCGAAGGCCGAGTAATGTCTGCTTTATCATACCGAAGGCCGAGTAATGTCTGCCTTATCATACTGAAGGCCGAGTAATGTCTGCTTTATCATACCGAAGGCCGAGTAATGTCTGCCTTATCGTACTGAATTCCGAGTAATGTCTGCCTTATCATACTGAAGGGTCGAGTAATGTCTGCCTTATCATACCGAAGGCAGAGTAATATGTCTGCCTTATCATACCGAAGGGCCGAGTAATGTCTGCCTTATCATACCGAAGGCCGAGTAATGTCTGCCTTATCATACCGAAGGCCGAGTAGTGTCTGCCTTATCATACCGAAGGCCGAGTAATGTCTGCCTTACCATGTCGAAGGCCGCGTAATGTCTGCCTTATCATACCGAAGGCCGAGTATTTCTGTCGTGTAGGAAAGTGTAAAGGTAATGGTTAACTGTTTGTTGGTACTTGCAACTTCATACATATATACAATTGGCTTCTCTACCATCTATAAGCATATATGTATTTAAACATGCAGCGTATCAAACCATAAACCAAATACAACATGTTTTCTACATTTCACTATTCACAACTGTACTCACTGCTTTCTTGGATTTTGACGTTCATCGGTTTGGAATTGTAACATATTGAATTAGTTCATTGTTTGCTCTTCATTCAAACATCAATTATAACGAAACATATTTTTGTTAGGAACGGATGATTTGATTGGCTTCTGTGGTGCCAATCTCCTGGATGTGATTTGTTGACACAATGGTTCCAAAGGGACGTGTTCATGTACACCCACTGTTCTTCCACATAGTCTATAAAGGTATCGGTATGTTAGGCCTGAATTTATAGGGCTATCAAATTATGTATAATCCATTGTGAAGTGATATGTCAATGATATGTCAAGTAATGTATAAACCATCAATGCCCCTGCAAATTCACACTTGTTGACAAAGTCTCAATTTGCCAACTTTTTTTCCACCAATTATATTCGGCAAAGTGAGACAGGGGTCACATCTAGCAATACATGCGTTGTGAGTATACCTTGGTGTAGTTTACTCATAGCGCACGGTTCATTATGTTTCAAACATCCAATTCTTAAAATAGTTTAGTAAAATGATAACACTCTGGAAAATCTTGACGATCTATTTATTTTTCTACATATTTATTATTTTGTTAGTATGTAATATGTCCTTCATTCTGTTATGTATATATGTCATTTTGTTTCACCTTTTGTAATGTTAATGTCTATGTACCTCATGTTTCGACTTTTGTAATGTTAATTTCTATATACCTCATGTTTTACCTTTTGTAATGTTAATTTCTATGTACCTCGTGTTTCACCGTTTGTAATGTTAATTTCTATGTACCTCATGTTTCATCTTTTGTAATGTTAATTTCTATGTACCTCATGTTTCACCTTTTGTAATATTAATTTCTATATACCCCATGTTTCACCTTTTGTAATGTTAATTTCTATGTACCTCATGTTTCACCTTTTGTAATGTTTACTTGATTAAGGAGAAGGCTTTTAAGCTTATCTAAACTGTTATTACCCGTTCTTGTTAGAACTATCATTTTCATAACATTGATATTCCCTTTTGGCTGTAGACAACCATTTTAACTTTATAAAACATTCAAAGCCAATACGGGTTCTTGCATTGAGAACACATTTAAATTGTGTTTGAAGTAATTTGGAGCCTGTTTGTTAGTTTCTTGGTACCGAACACTATATGCAAATCTGAAAGGCCATTGAAACAAAAGTATAACTATCATCTTTCTGAATTCATAGTCAAACACTTTTGTTTCTTAAACACAACATTTAGTTAAGCATTAGCATTCTGAATTATGGACGAAGCTATAGACTCAAAACTTAAGCTTTGGTCCAGGGTTCACACAGACAGTTCACGCAAAAGGATACAGTATGCTTGAAAACGGTTCCTTTAGATATCATATCTAAGTTATACTATTGCAGTTAGACTATTTTTATAATCCGAATATGGATGGTGTCTTGCCTAGATGTAAGGACAGCAGTCATCAACTCACCCATTGTTTCTGTTAATTATTTTCATACCGCCATAAGTACATTTGAATATTAAAATGATAAAGAACGATGCCTCCCAATTGGTGAATAATTATTAAAGGAAACTTATTGAAATAGCTAAAACGGCATTTACAAGCGTCATAGTATATAACTTCAAATAAGGAGCGCTTTTCATAACCCAAGAAAACCCTCTTAAAAGCATACCTTTAAAGTGTAAAATACTGATATTTAACCAAATAAAGATATATTTACACAATCAAGTAGTATATGGCTACGTATTTTGCTATACAGGCGCTTATGTTCTCTTTGATTACAGAAGCGTTTCGTGACAACAGCTAACTAGTTTGTAATTCCGTTACGCACTAACCTATCTTTATTATCATAAAGAGTTCGTGGAAGATTGCTGGATATTTACTTTATATCAATACCTGCCTATAAGAAAACAATTTCCTTGTCCCAATGGAAAAAAACGTTTTGGTAGTAAATAGTTAGCTCCTAATTGCTTTAGTTGAATAGTTTAGTACACGGGATATCGAACCATATTTATACAGTTATAAACATAACGCAATGACCTGCCCAGCAGCTAAAGGCTGATAGCGATATACCGTCGTTACAAAAGACGCAACGGTCACCGTTCTAAACGAAGAGTGTTACATTGTAATAAATGCCCAACACCTATGTGTGAAAACGTGAATATGTGAAACTATTTTGTATTTTTTTAAGTAGAAATGGATTTAACGGTTTGCTGAATAACAATAAAATAGCCGTTTGAAGACATTTTCGTGATATGCACCAAATTCCCTTTAAAACGTCCACGTGCTTGTATTCAAATTGTCTAATTGTCGGTTCTTATTGTTTGTGTGCAGTGTGATACGAAGGATTCACCACTATAAATAACTCAGAGTGAGCCTAGTAAGGACCGGCTATTATCTCAGAACCATTATTCATTGGATGGTCAGTTATTTATGAGGTCCGGGGTGGTCAATATCGCGGCAATTATCGTTTGTGGTCATTTTGTAGTCATTCTGAAACGTACGTAAATTATAAATGAGGGTCAGTCAGTGTTAGGGGTTAATGCAGCTGTTTATGAAAAAATACGTTACTTACGGAAACCAGAGACATATAAACACACTGTGTCTCTGTGGAAACTGTTCTAGAAGATCGCAAACATACATCACCGCAGGGAAAGTAGTTATATACGATTTCATATATGAAGATGCAATGACACATGAACTTTGTATGTTTGATTTCCTCATTGATTACATTTCGTTTCATTTCGGATAAGTGTTCTGCTCGGGGAACGTATATGTTTCATATTATCTAAATTTGCCGTGCCTAGACATATATGCTATACATGTTTCTTATTATCTAAATTTACTGTGCCTAGACATATATATTGTACATGGTTGTTTTATTATCTAAATGTGCCGTGCCTAAACATATATGTTGTACATGTTTCATATTATCTAAAGGTGCCGTGCCTAGAAATATATTCTGTACATGTTTCTTAAATTATTATTTAAATTTAATGTACTTAGACATATATGCTGTACATGTTTCTTATTATCTAAATTTGCTGTGCCTAGACATATATGTGGTACAGTTTCTTATTATCAAAAATTGCCTTGATTAGACATATATGCTGTATATGTTTCTTGTCATCTCAATTTTCCATGACTAGACATATATGCTGTACACGTTCCTTATTATCTAAATTTGACGTGCCTAGACATATATGTTGTACATGTTTCTTATTATCTAAATGTGCTGTGCCTAGACATATATGTTGTACATGTTTCTTATTATCTAAATGTGCTGTGCCTAGACATATATGTTATACATGTTTCTTATTATCTAAATTTGCGGTGCCTAGACATATATGTTATACATGTTTCTTATTATCTAAATGTGCTGTGCCTAGACATGTATGTTATACATGTTTCTTATTATCTAAATTTGCGGTGCCTAGACACATATGTTATACATGTTTCTTATCATCTAAATGTGCCGTGCCTAGACATATACACAGTACATGTTTCTTTTCATCTAAATTTGCCGTGTCTAGACATATATACTGTACATGTTTCTTAGTATCTAAATTGACCGTGCCTAGATATATATGCTGTACATGTTTCTTTTTATCTCAAGTTATCTTGTCTAGACATATATACTGTTCATGTTTCTTATTATCTAAATTTGCCGTGCCTAGACTGTATGTTCATGTTTCTTATTATCTAAATTTACCGTGCCTCGACATATATGCTGTTCATGTTTCTTATTATCTAAATTTACCGTGCCTCGACATGTATTCTGTACATGTTTCGTATTATCCAAATTTGCCGTGACTAGACATATATGCTGTACATGTTTCTTTTTAGCTATATTAGCCGTGTCTAGACATATATACTGTACATGTTTCTTTTTATCTAAATTTACCGTGCCTAGACTCTAGGTTCATGTTTCGTATTATCTAAATTTGCCGTGCCTAGACATACATGTTTCTTATTATCTACATACCAGGTATTTATATACACTGTTCGCAAGAGCAAGCATCACACAATCAAGTACATATGACATGTTTAGACATGTTATCATTTGTTATAGACTATAGTGTCATATATATCTATATATATATATATATATAATATATTCACCAAGTGATTATTTTTAGAAAATCTCCACGGAAATCAGCAACGATATTCCAAGGAGCTGTTAGAATCAAAACACTGAAAGGCTTACGGCCTGGGGGCTGCAGGAAGGTGGGAGAAGTAGGGAACATGTAAAAGGAAATCACAATGGCAGCTTATGTTTATTATATCAAACATAGTAAATATTATGAAACTGGCAATTGGAAAACAGTAGGACCTTGTTGGATCTATATCGCTCAACTGAGTCTAAACGCTCATAAGTATACACATTTAATGAAGAGTCAAAGGATTATTATACAGCAGGTTTAGGCAGAAATATTTTGAAGTTTCTGCTTTATTATATTGAGAAATATGTCAAGTTGTTTCTGTGTGTTTTACAAATTGCACCCACTTGAGCAAACGTGTTGGAGGTTCAGAGAGATTCAGTCAAAGAACATTTCAGAGAAATTGTTTTGAAATCCGGCTGGGCCAGTTGTTTCTGACGAATTGAATAGGTTTTGCACTAAATGAAATAACATTATGTGAATGTTATCAATTTGCAACCAGTGGTTTTTGAGGAGAGTTACGATGAGTGAGTGAGTCCAATATATCATCTAGAGCCTTTGTATCAGGTGAACTAAACACAACTGTAAATATATCATCTAGAGCCTTTGTATCAGGTGATCTAAACACAACTGTAAATATATCATCTAGAGCCTTTGTATCAGGTGATCTAAACACAACTGTAAATGCACCAGAACACAAAGTATACCAAACAGTAGTACGACAATAATTAAGTCCAAATTTGTTTGACTAATTTACGAATGCTAACAAAAGCAAACATGGAATAATGGAAAACAGATCCGAGTCTTAACGTGTGTAAATATCATATTTTAATGTATATTATGTTTGAATATTTTTACGCAAATGAAAACAAAATCTCACCACGCCCTGTTTACATTATCAAGTTCGAACCCTTTCTTCAACGCAGAACAGTTTGTTTGATTCTGACAATGTTGAGAACGTTTTGAAGGGTCTAACAATGCGAATGGCATAGCCTTGATAAGCATATGTTTCTGCACGTAAACGTTCCGTTATAAAAGCCATGTTAAAGGAAGGGTTTTTTATCTGACCTAGCAGAATCTATGAATATTCATTATTTATGGTTGACCGTAGAAATCATTTTATTCGCCCGGGTGCGGCCCTGGAAAGTATACATGTACAGGTACCCTGATTTTAGAACATATTTTCAATCAGCCGGTGAAACAGCAGAGTACCACCTGAAAGTGATAACGTCAATTCGCGAGAGGAAAAATCTCATTACAGAGCTCTGGGGCCCGTTTTATCAAACAAGTCGCATCTTAACTACGACCTGACGTAACTTTTGAAGTTACGATCGGTCTTAAGACCATTTCATGAATGGGTCGTAACTTCAAAATCAAAGCTAAGATTTTAGCGGGTCGAAGGGTATTTATAACTGCGAGCCAGTCTAAATATCAGTTTCCGGTTTTGCGACAACAACAATCAATGCTATGTCTGCAATCACGTCCAACACATAAATATGCCTCAAATTTCGATACGAAGTCTTCACAGACAACAGCGATTGATGTTTAAGGATGACATACAGGCAATATGGACAGTGTTCACGGTAATCTACACGATTAAAATACTTTGTATCTCCTGTTGATTCATAAACTCGTAGGTTGAACGCTTCGAAATGTGCAACTGAAAATTAAATCAGCTCAATTTGTCACTGCCGTTCTTCTTCGTCTTTGGTTAGATTGTTATTGATTAATTTTGTTCGATGTGGCTATACTACTTACTACTGAGAACAATATTCTGTCCCTGAAATGTCAGAGGTCAAATTTACAAGGAGCTAGGTAACAAAATCTGACCTCTGATATTCCAGGCTCCGACAGTTACTTACAACAGTTTATGTAGGTGTAACCAGAGACATTTGCAAATGGTTTGTGTCTTTCATGTCCTGAAACAGTCATCTAGTCCCAATGGACCATTAACATTATTTGACAAATGACCTAGTTTGAGCATATTGGACTGTTTTAAACAAGGCCCAAAGTACATGAGAAACAAATAGTATGACAAAGTTTCATGCTGAAAAATAGAAATTTAAAATGTTCACCAATGCAATAAACTGAGTAGAAAGTGTTTTATCGTGGCTATACTGAACATACTAGGAGACAATTATTGATAATAATTAACAGCACATAGTGAACGAATTAAAACAATGAGATTTATGCGTTTTTGTCCTGCCCAGATATATGTTAAAAATTATAAAACATTTGTATTACCTTGCAACGATAAAAATTGTCCATTTTTATTCACTTATGTGTAATGTAATCATTTTCCCTATAATGAGGGAAAAGTGGTGATCCGAGGACACCGCAATGCTACATAAATGTACTTTATGATAAATAAAACGATTCATGTCATTGCGGGGAATGAAAAGTTCATAAAAGTATGTTGTCATCGCGGGCTGTCAAAAGTAAAACGATTTCTTCTTCAAGAAAGCGATCAACACATTTCTCTCTAAACTATTTGTACCATAGCCAATCAGCGAGCGAGCTGCTATCACACGTCACTGTGTGCATTCTGTTTTTAATCGACGGAGTTTCTTTGGGTATCAACAAAGCTACCATCCCAACCATCTCCTCCTACGATGTTCTTATAATATAATTCCCTTTATTTCACATTTAGTCCGACATAGCGTCGCGCTCTCTGGTTGGTAGTTGGTTTATTTTTATTGGTTTATTTATCTTCTTCGTCGCTAGTTTCTGGAAATGTTCGTTAATTCTTTGCTTTTTAATTACATGTATTTTGTAAAGTCAAATAAAATAAAATATACAAACAACAAAACTGACAATTGAAATGGCGTACAAATTGTTTTAAACTAATATTTTTTTCATTGACCTCCCAATGCGCATTTGTCAATTGACTTCTTTTTTTACCATTTATTTTTCGTCGTAATTTTCAGGGAATTTTGTAAAATATATTATGGAATTTAAAGTGCAGAATATAAAAAAAAATGTAAAATGCGAAACATAATGGTAAATCAGGCCTGATGAGTTGTTTCACAAATGGCAAATGACTCCATTTAAACTGAACGGACAATCTCCGTAAATACTCGAAAATAGTCGTATTGTTCCGTTCCTCTTCGGGAAGATGATAATAACATTCCATAGTTGACATCTCGGTGCATTAATTTCTAAGCATTTGTTAAACTTATATTGGAGTACTCACGCCTTGTTAAATCCGAAACATTTTAGAAATAATATCTCGTAAACTGGAGAGCAATGTCACGCCGAAACAATAATTATTAGTACATCGCCTTCCTACACGGAACTATTTTATGTTATTTTTAAGCAGGGGAATACAAAACAAAACATCGTCGGTTAATGAGCCGCGCCTGGTGTCTAGGGGGAGCTGTTGCACGTACGAAACAAAAACACTCATCTCGGTGTCCACTACGATTTAAAATCAAAGTACTGAAAGTACATACGGAATGTGATTTGAGAGGGATGTCAGTTAGGTGCATTTGACATTTAAGCGTGACCTTGACCGTGAAACGGTATCATCGAAACATAGGTTCTGCACATCGCCTAGATGAGGTGAACATGTGACCCAAGTGTCATGAAAATCCTTCAAGCCGTCTTGGAGATATGGAGCGGACACGATTTTGGACAAACAGACGGTCGGACGGACAGACAGACAGACAGTCGAGACATGGGTTCTACATCACCTAAATGAGGTGAACATGTGACCAAAGTTTCATGAAAATCCTTTAAGCCGTCTTCGATATATGGAGCGGACACAAAATAAAGACTCAAACCTTTGACCTTCAAGCGTGACCTTGACCTTTAACCGGTATGATCGAGACATGGGTTCTGCACATCGCCTTGATGAGGTTAACA
>JAUELF010231436.1:0-13503 GCA_031471495.1 Clinocardium nuttallii
CCTCTCTCTCGCTCGCACATGCTCGCACATTCTCTTTCTTTCTCCCTCTCCCTCTCTCTGTATATCAATCTCTCTCTATCTCTACCTCTCTATCCCGCTCGCTCATTCTCACTTTTTATCTCTCTTTATATTTCAATCTCTCTCTCTCGCTCGCTCATTCTCTATGTCTCTGTCTGTCTGTCTGTTTCTCTCGCTATCTCTCTCTCTTTCTTTCTTCTTTCTCCTCTCTATCTCTACCCCTTCTCTATCTCATTTTTTTTTTCTCTCTCTCTCTCTCTCTCACTCTCTCTTTCTCTCTCTCTCTCTCTCTCTCTCTCTCTCTCTCTCTCTCTCTCTCTCTCTCTATGTATGTCTATCTGTGTTGTGCTGTGTCTATCCTCTGTCTCTGTATGTATGTCTCAGTCTCCGTCTCTCTCTGTTGTTTGTCTGTCTGTCTTTCAATAAAACCGATCGTCATTTTATATATAGCCTGCCATAAATTTAGCATGACATATTCTTACCCGGCCGCTAGGCAACCTTAAACTTTGGAATAAGACAATTACTACATCCCGTGATTTACTTCGGAAACTACTCGGAAATTTAATATTTTATTTTCCCTTTTCTGATGATTCTTGTCGGACCATAATTACAAATAGTGGCAACCTTAATACGAGTATATGTAGAATAATATTGCTTTTTGCCAATTCTGGCCCTAACCCTAACTTTCAATTCTATAGTTATCAACAATGTCAACAATCCATATCAGGTTGAATAAGACGCTGTTCGCTTACTTTCGCCAGTATGTTTACCTCCCGAGCTTGATGACTCGTCACGTTCGCCACTAGTTACTTGATGCCGATTCGCCGTTATAACTATGAACTATCCAACTGCTTCAATGAACGCACGACTGCTGCTGGGTCCGTATGCAAGTTGAATTCAAATCCTTTCACACACCAGGAAAATCCGCAGCAGACGACTACGGAAAATCTCTTTTACAGAAAGTTTAATTATTAAATAGCCGAGCCTAGCCCAATCAGTAGCGACGCTGGCTGTCAATCCAAGGCTTGTGAATTCGAATCCCTGCTCGGCAACATTCTTTCCTACGTTTGGCAAAGGACACTGTGGCAAGCGCCCTTCGTCTTTCACCAATGGACTAACAGTATTTGTGGACAAGCAGCCAGTTGCTTGGAAAGTATATTGTGTGAGAAAGATAGGAAATGCATGCGTAGGTGAACTGGCCGCCGTGGTATGAAAATTTGTTGAAACAGCGTTGAGCCCAAATCAATCAATATAGTTAGAAACAATGTGGCAAAAAGGGATAGTGCGGCTCATTGTGAGACATTCTGCTTTCAAAAGTAGTCTGCTGCAAAGGTAGGTTGGTAGGTTGGATATGGAAAACATAAATCTTACATGCTTATCAGTTTCGGATTTCTCGGTAATATACGATACCATCCTCTCTGCCGATACACTTTGTATTGTGTCATTTAGTACGCTTTCGCTATGTTATTATCAGTTTATTACTAAAATATATACAAACAGAATCATTATATCTACGCCGTTTTATCTTATAAAGTTATTTTTGTATTTGATAAAACCTCCATGAATCAGAACACCCGGGATATCGGACAAAAAGCGGTGTACGACGGGAAGTGCTTTGTCGTATATATAGGGGGGTGAGGCTGTTCGGCTCCATACAACAATGCTCTTATTTAATACTTTAAAAACTAGTACTCAGCCATCAAGCAAGGAAGCTGTGGATGAAAGACACACAAGAAAGTCGAATTGAGAGTGTAGGTTCCCTCGCTACAAAAAAGGGAGTATTGACCTTATTCACCAATGGAAAAGTTGTATTTACAGAATATTAACAAACCTCCGTAAGTCAGTTTTAGTGTGAATTAGCTCGTATAGTAGTTGTATTTACAGAATATTAATACACTTCCGTAAGTCAGTTTTAGTGTGAATTAGCTCGTATAGTAGTTGTATTTACAGAATATTAATAAACCTCCGTAAGTCAGTTTTAGTGTGAATTAGCTCGTATAGTAGTTGTATTTACAGAATATTAACAAACCTCCGTAAGTCAGTTTTAGTGTGAATTAGCTCGTATAGTAGTTGTATTTGGAGTAATGATTCCTGGAACATAAACTCCACAGGAGGCGAAAAGTGCCTGTGTGTGTTAGCCTGCGCGGCATGCTTAGGCTGATGCGGGTCGATACTTTACGCAACAATGTTGGTTTTCTCGTGGAATTGTTCAATTATAGTTTTATGTGACAGCCTATAAATAAACGGCGGTCTACCAACGCCCACCTGTTTTTGTTTGACAAATGTATAGAAATCGACAAATATGCAAATCCACATGTGATCTATGAGATATACAATGTATGTCAGATATTCCTTGAATGTTTCTTTGGCTAATGCAGATCAAGGTCAAATGTCAAGGTCAATATGTCAACTTCGCTAATTCACAGGAACTGATCGTAAATTCCACACGGTTGGTATTCCTGGAGTGCCGCTCTTATCTACGTTAGCAGCATCATGGGAAAAAAGATCTTAAGACAGCATCTCAACTATGACTTCATTGTTACATTAATATAGGTGGATGCTTTGTTTATCTGGTAATTAACGCCGCTTTTAACTATTTTTCAGATTCATTTCGACGTTTCCTGGTTAAGTTACCAGTACTACTGGTCCATTTATTCAGGCACCAGCGAGATAGTCGTAATGATAACACAACAATTTGAAGGAAGGACATCAAGTTATTACAACAATGTTGAAGGACATGACACTCGACCCCGCGAGGGGGCTGCTCTACCACTCAAATACCCAATCGGGTACATAGGTGGTGGATACAATCCAGAGAAGCTAACCGTACAGTGAAAATGTGCTCGGATCTCAATCCTTGCATTTACCATTGCAACCGATTTACGATAGACGCACACTAGTATATATGAGCCGTTTCACGAGAAGACGATCGACGCACACTAGTATATATGACCCTTCACGAGAAGACGATATACGCACACTAGTATATATGACCCGTTTCACGAGAAGACGATAGACGCACACTAGTATATATGAGCCGTTTCACGAGAAGACGATAGACGCACACTAGTATATATGACCCGTTTCACGAGAAGACGATAGACGCACACTAGTATATATGACCCGTTTCACGAGAAGACGATAGACACACACTAGTATATATGACCCGTTACACGAGAAGATGATAGACGCACACTAGTATATATGACCCGTTTCACGAGAAGACCAATAGTGTGGGCTCTGTAAACTATCGACCTCGATAAGCCTAAACATACACTTTCGCCTCCTGTTGGTTTTATGTTTCAGGAATAACTTCTCTATACCTCTATCCCCCTGAGACGAAATATGTCGGCCTGGATTAGCCTGGGCGGACTGCGCAGGCTTATCAGGGTCGATACAATACGCAGAGTCCATAATGTTGGTTTTCTCGTGGAACGGCTCATATATATATTGGAGGTCATCTTGGCGAACAAGTTTATAAATAAAAGTTAGATAAATGAATATATTTGAAAACAGTGTGGCAACGGGGAAATTGCCCCACCTTTTATCACAATGTTTCAAAAGTCGTCTGCTGCAGATGTGTTAAAATGCCTCTGTTTGAGAGAAATGTTAATGCATTTCCGGGAAAAAATGTGCTCGGAACTGCAATAACAACCTATTTACGATAGAAGTAGCTCAACGGTTATATTTTGGAGAAACTATTAATCATAGAACGTGCCAGCCATCGACCAAGGTGTCAAAAATGCATATAACGTTGAACAAACAAATACTTCATTTGTGTGCAGAGCTTTTATTGCAATCTGTCTGGTAACAAAGACGTTTGCAGGAACCGTAAATACTTCGCTGAAAACTGTTTAGAAAGAATTTGGCAATGGAAACCTGTTTTGATGATTTTCATCGAGGCGACTTAATAATAAGCCGAGGAAAATAAGTTACATTTGAAAAATGGACGCATAGATAATACTTTATTTAACCAAACAGAGCTAAACTATTGTGAGAAAGGTTAAACAACGTCGTTTTCTGCGGACACATTAAATGAGTATTTCCATGTTAGCGTTTCTGTAGGTTGAGGTCGGCCTGTACACCTGATCCGTCTTATCAGAAAATACACAAGTTGACAGAAGTCTCGTACAAACTGGTGTAAGTTATATGTGAACAGCGTTGATCTGCGCGGATAAGTCATATCAGATAAATCAACGTTGCCAAAGTTATGTATATGTTCACTGTAGACCGGGACTAGTATGCGCAACCTTAGTTTGATCTTAACCATGCACTTCATTGATCATGAATGCTTTGTATACTAAATAACGCTGGAAGATTCGTTCAAATACCTGTCTTGAATACTTTTACCACTTCAGACTGTTAATAACTTTACAAACTATACGGCTAATGAAAATGTTCAATCAATCCTTCCATATTATAAAACATACCCTACCCTCACTACGTTATCATGCTAACTGCTACATTTACCTTACTGCTGTTATATATACTACCCAACACTTATACTAATACTACACTCTATTCATACAATCAATTTACTGTTACTCAATGACTTGATGCTTTAGCTTCATGAGATGTTTGTATAATTCATATACTTTTATCCTTCAATATCACTTAATTACTATATATATACATTGGAATTCGAACCGGTCCCGATGAAACAACCTTTTTAAGTAATAATCAAAGGAGCCTAAACAAAACCCAATGCATAAACTTATTTCATTTGAATGCTTTATATTGATTGTTTTTTTTCTACAATACACAATACTATTTTTGAGACAGATTGACACAGACATTTGAAAATTACTCCCTCTTAAAGTCATGAAATTTTCTTTACAACACTTACATTAACCTATATACAGGCATGAACGCATGGCCGATTGGACTTAAGGGCTCGTTTGAAGTACAACCAATCCAAACATCCAGCAAAGACGTCGAATCAACCAAATACTTTATTTTTATAATGTAAAGTTCTTATGTATATATATTAGAGTGTGGAATGTTTAACATCAAATTAGTTTAAACTCTTTTTTTTATATACATTTATTATTTCAAACGCTGTTTGAACGTAAATATCCCCGATTATTTAGGCACTTTTGGCATGGTCTTACCCAATTTCATTAAACAAAGACCCAAACTTCGCTGCAGTAGCAATAACTCGTTTAGACTTCCTCTAACAGGTCATCTTAAATTGACCTTACACAACAAGACGAGAACAACGAGCTGTACAGCCGTGAAAACACTTCATCCAGATTCGGTATTATATAAACCATGCTTGTGTTGGTGTAACCAGCTGTACATCCGTGAAAACACTTCATCCAGATTCGGTATTATATGAACCATGCTTGTGTTGGTGTAACCAGCTGTACAGCCGTGAAAACACTTCATCCAGATTCGGTATTATATGAACCATGCTTGTGTTGGTGTATTAACATGTTCATTACGTTATCCTTATACATGTTCATGTAATTCATATTTGGTTTAGCAAATACATTAGGTATTTTGATTACATATTCATAAAATACGCTGTGTTTGCTATTTCGGTGTAAGTTTGAACAATGAAATAAAATTCCGATGAAAGATATTCTTGTATTCATGATTTGTTTAGTCGCTAAAGCATTTGAGCCGTCCCGCGAGAAAACCAACATTATGGCATCTTCAAAATGTATCGATTTAGACCAACCTTCGTAGTCCACGCAGACCGATCCGGTCGACCCATTCCGTCTAAAGGGGATAGAAACATAGAGTAAAGATTACTGAAACAGAACATCCACAGGAGGCGAAATGTGTTTATCCGGGTAAGCCTGCGCGGCATGCTTATGCTGATCCTGATCGGTACTTTACGCAGAGTCCCACAATGTTGGTTTTCTCGGTGGACGGATCATTTCACTTTCTTTGTCTTTCAAAGATTTCCCCCACAATTATGATGAAGAGATCAGTGTACATATATGCTATGTAGTATGCTCCTGATGATCTGACAGAGGTCCTTCCCGACAAGGATTATTGAGCGCCAAACATACGTATGCCGTAAATTGAGGAGATGAATATGTTAGAGAACCAGCAAAAGACGTAACACAGCCAGAGCCAACCGAAGAAGGGGTTACACGAGAACTGTTTTCATATAACATGTTTTAAATACACTGTCAGTCTTGTTAAAAGTTCTTTTAACCAGACACTTGATTTCGACTAGAATATATCGTAAACTAACTCTTTTAAGCTGATAACACATATAAAAGTATTTATCACTAAGCATAATGCATGCACAGCTGACTAAAGTCATTGCGTTTTAGTTACTTTTTCAATTTGAAAACGTTCAAAAATGTATACATAAGTATTAATTAATTTTCATAGCTGATGTCACTACCAGCAACAGAGTCTAGTTCTGTAAACAAGAACATTAGTGCCTTATAATTATCACATTACCATCAAACTGATATCATTTTAATGTTAACAGATTATCAATTCAGACCGTGAAAAAAAGTGTTGAAAATGTCAAGTTTTACCTCATTGTTTGTTTTCTCATGGGTTGGTTCATTAGTTGTTGGGTTTTTTTCATGAAAAACAAATGGTAGAATAATGACAGACACAGTTCAACGCTAATGCAAATACCCGTTTGTAACAATTCGACTTTTAAATCAATGCTTAATGTTGAAAGATACTTAGTATTAGATATGTCGTATAGATATATAAGAGCTTTCTTGACATACCAACATATGCATATATGCATGTATTGGTCGACATACCAACATATGAATGTATCGGTCGACATACCAACATATGAATGTATCGGTCGACATATCAACATATGAATGTATCGGTCGACATACCAACATATGAATGTATTGGTCGACATACCAACATATGCATGTATCGGTCGACATACCAACATATGAATGTATCGGTCGACATACCAACATATGAATGTATCGGTCGACATACCAACATATGAATGTATTGGTCGACATACCAACATATACATGTATCGGTCGACATACCAACATATGCATGTATTGTCAGTCGATTACCAACAATGAAGTAATTGACCGAGAATGTCATGCTTTTTTCCATTGCCAAAATTGCTTTCTTCAGCGTGAGCATTTCTTTTCAGTTGGTATAGATAGACGACTTTTATTATCTTATAAACTCTGATTCCGAGACTACAATAACAATATCTGTAGCTTTGTATATTATGTCCTCGGTACCCAGGCTATTCATAAAATAAATCATATTATGAATAGCCTTGGTACAGAGGATGGTCCTTTTTATAAATGGTGATAACCAAGACCTACACTATGGGACACATAATGCATTGTTCATGTATTGTAAAATATGTTGGATTAAGGGGCTATATTATCAATAAATTTATTGATTTGGGTAAGTTCTTACAAACAACTAGAGTTGTTGTAGCTAAAAAAAAATAGCGAACATTGCAGGTTAATATGAGACCGCACTCGTGCACAGGCTGATCTTGGTCTACAGTGTTCATCTATAGTTGCAGTCTTGTATTATGGCGTATGGTGTAAATGGGTTTTTTAAAGTCACATAAAATGGGATAAGGATTAACAACAGAAACAAGGTCAAAAGTATATGGAACAGATTACTTGAAACCCCCAACAAAAAAAAAAGTCATTTGTTCTGCGGTTGTGTACGTTTCTGCAGCACGATACAATTTCAACTTCACTCACATTCCTATGAGAGAAAAAATCATGTAAGATCTAACGATCTAACTAATGGGGGAGTACAACCCTTAGTCTGCTGAAGGCATGCCACTTATATCCTTCTGTTTGTCGAGTTTCTTTATATGTATCAAGCTTGCCTTGCTATTAACCATTCCCTGTTATCAACATTGTCTGCTCTATGCTATCAGAGACATTGCTATTTACGTACTCGGTGCTATTTAACGCTAGGCTAAGCATGTTTGCAACATATGCGTTTCTCAAATAAATAAATAATCAAACTAGAGTTTATGTGAGCAATCTCCCGAGAAAACCAATACTGTGGCTTCTGCGTAATGTTTCGACACAGATCAGCCTGTACAGTCTGCGCAGACTGATCTAGGCTGACACATTCCGTCTCAGGGTCATACAGGTATAAAGTAATGATTCCCGAAACAGAAAATTAACAGCAGGCGAAAAGTGTCTGCCCGGTTTAGCCTGCGCGGCATGCTTAGGCTGATCCGAGTTGATACTTTACGCAGAGTCTACACATGTTGGTTTTCTCGCGGGACGGTCCATGTGTATTTTATAATTTTATGGAGTTAACGTTTGATGGATTTTAATAAATCAGCAGAATTGAACAAGGTTGCTCCATATGCATAGACTGTGTAGGTCGTCCACTGAAAGTGTACATTGTTCGAAACAGTTGTAGAAAGTCGAGTATTGAAGGAAAACAACATGCACAACTTACCATTATCTTTGGCTTCAATCAGATGAATTAACTTCTACAAAACTTTTATCTATTCCCTGTAAAGTTATGATTGTTCTATTCTGTGTAAAGTTCTGAATGTTTTATTCCCTGTAAAGTTTTGATTGTTCTTTACCGTGTAAAGTTCAATTGCATCTATTCCGTGTAAAGTTCTGAATGTTCTATTCCGTGTAAAATTCTGATTGTTCTATTCCGTGTAAAGTTTTGAATGTTCTATTCCGTGTAAAGTTCAGATTGTTCTATACCGTGTAAAATTCTGATTGTTCTATTCCGTGTAAAGTTCTGAATGTTCTATTCCGTGTAAAGTTCTGAATGTTCTAGTCCGTGTAAAGTTGTGAATGGTACATTTCGTGTAAAGTGCTGCCATGAATGGTCTATTTCGTGTAAATTTCGTTCTGAATGCTCTAATCCGTGTAAAGTTATGATTGTTCTAGTTTGTGTAAAGTTCAAATGTATCTAATCCGTGTTAAGTTCTGAATGTTCTATTCCATAAACAATTCTTAATGTTCTATCCCACGTAAAATTATAAATGTTTTACTCTGTGTAAAGTTCTAAATGTTTTATTCCATGTTCAATTCTGAGTTTTCATTTCCGTGTAAAGTTCATATTGATCTATTCCCTGTAAAGTTCTGATTGTTCTATTCCGTGTAAAGTTCTGATTGTTCTAATCCGTGTAAAGTTCAAATGTATTTATTCCGTGTAAAGTTATGAATGTTCTAGTCCATGTAAAGATCTGAATGTTCTATCTCGCGTACAATTATAACTGTTCTACTCTGTGTTAAGTTCTGAATGTTCTTTTCCATGTAAAGTTCTGAATTTTCTTTTCCGTGTAAAGTTCGAATTTCTCTTTTAGTGTAAGTTTTGAATGTTCTATTCCTTGTAAAGTTTTAATTTACCTATTCCATGTAAAGTTCAAATTTATCTTTTCCTTGTGGATATATGATTAATCTATTCCGTATAAAGTTCATGTTCATCTTTTCCTTGTAAAACTTATGTGTATATATAAATTTCGTGTAAGGTTCAGATTTATATATTCCGTGTAAGTTCCGGATAAAAAACACATGATCCCATCTCCCTCTCTGTCTGTAATCAACGTTCTCTTTTCATCCGAGCCACACGCCGGTTTTAACAACTTATAAACGTCTGTAGCCAAACACGTATTAAACTGTTAATCTCTCCAAATCTCGTGAACCGTGACAACCGGGAACTGGATAACCTAGAACCTCACCCTTATTCCGTTAGATCTTTACTGTCTGGGCTGAGATCCGGTTAGCCAATCATTTCGGGCCGGAATCAGACAAATACTCTGAAAACGGACGGAAAGGTTTCCAACCTGCCGCGATGTCCAGAAATTAAGACCGGCAGTACAGGTAAGATACACAGGAAATGCGGTGATATAACTGTACACTGTTGAAAGCGGCGTAAAACCCCATTCAAACAAAAAATGAATTCCTTGAAGCGGTTTCGATCCCTCTAACTTTGTACAATTGTATCGACTAGTATTTTGGTAGTATTGATAAATGAGTAACGAACAATGTGCACCAATATAAGACTGCACTTATGTGCATGCTGATCTTGGTCTACATTTCTTGTAATTTTAGCTGGAATTTATGCTAAATCATGCACGCAATTCTCAAACTGAGGGGATTAGTGTCGAAACTTTTTTTCTGATACATTGTATGTATCTGCATCGGATAACGTTTGAAAACATTCTGGAGGAAAAAATGCCTAAAAATCCTAAACGCAAGATTATCACAAGATTCGAGCCCGGTAAGCTCTACCACTGCACCGAGTCCATCCACACTTCTTTTAATATTTGTATATGTTTCAGTGGCTTACAGTGCCTGGTGATTTATTAAGAGAAATCGTATAGATCCAACAGTACAATATACAGACAGCCAAAGGACACACACAAACACTATCCGTTTGTCCAATAAACAGGAGCACGAATCGAGGCGGCGAAGGATAAAATCCAATGATGCTAAACAGAATGCGCACTTGTTATGATTCGCTCATTGTATAAAAAAGAAACGCGATGTGTTTGCGCAGCACCACTTATTCAAATATATAGATACACTGTTTATAAAACGTTCCTTCAAACGTGTCATGACTATATCGCCGCAACCAACGCAGATCCAGATTTAAGTTGTGCGATGGTTGGCGCCTGATCTAGAAATCACAATGGTCACGACTGCCCATTGATTGGTTTTCTTGAAATACAGTGAGTGCTCCAGAAATGTATTGAAATATTCTGTGACTTAGTAGCGAACAACATAGACCGACGTCAATCATTACGGACGGTCAGACTGATTCGGATCGACACTTGTAGTAATGACCCTGTAGTGGTTTGTCTAGAATTAAAGACAAACTGTATTGTTTAACACATACGCGTGCGGTTAGAGAAACCGCCTCAAGTACCTCGTGTGCCGGAGGTCGCGGGTTCGATCCCACATACTATGGCTTTCCTTCCGTCCTTCGTGCTCAATGCCGTGGGGTAGGCATAACGACTAAGTGCAGGTAACTTACACAGAGAGCGCCGTGATAAAACTAAAAGCGGCCTAAAACACAGCACAGAAACAAACAAAACAATTATTTCTATGTAATTGCAGCATAGAGATGCGACAAGTGACGCCCGTATTACGTACGGCCAGTTCGATTAGTCCAGTATTTCGTTATATTCGAAGTACTCCCAAAAGCAATTATTCAGCTTCGTCTTTCGTTAACCCTTTACCGTTTACAACAAATCTGCAGCAGACGACTTTGAATATGTCAATGAAAACATATGAAAAATCTCTATACCTGAAAATATAATTGTTGAATAGAGTTGAAAACATTGTTGGAAAAAGAGAGATTGCTCATTATGAGCAATTATTCCTTTTGCCACAATGTTTTCAAAGATCGTCTGCTGCACAGGCGTCAGAAAGTGTCTACAAGTGGGAAAGGGTTAGAACAAAAAGAAGGTAAAAACTATTCATTGGAAACAAAAACATCTGGAATAAATATCATTGGTTCAACCCTATCATATATACAACTTCTATGCAGCAGACGTTGAAAGTTTAAAAACATCTATGCAAACATATACAAATCTCTATTAATAAATGTACAATAGAAATACAAAGGCTTTCATGCCACAATGTTTTGAAACGTTTTCTGCTGCAGACAAATCCCGCCAGCACGTTAGAGATGATTAACTTAAAAAACAGAGATAGATTTTAAAACAAACATCAGGAATTATAGAAGGCATAAGTGCAAAGTATGAGACAATGTTGCAAACGGACTACAAGTCGGTGCTTGTAATTCTTAGTTTATTTCATAATGAAAGTCGCCGGTGTCAGGCAAAATGTGTGGTGACAATATAGAACACGAACTGCTCGTCCTTAACCCTTTCCCTCATATATACGCTTTCTGACGCCTTAACAGCAGATGACTTTTTGAAAACAGAGTGACAAAAGAAGAAATTGCACATAACGTGCATTTTCTCTTTTTGCCACAATGTTTTCCACTTTTAGTCATAGATTAGGTTATCCATTCAATTATAGAGATTTTCTATTTGTTGACAAAATATGTTCGAAGTCGTCTGCTGCAGAATACTGAGAACGTGTTTATCCATTTAACATTCGATAACAAAGTACACATGTATATTAAAAAAGTCAGTTACCTAATAAAAAATAAAGGAAAGACGAATAACTGAAACGTATTGAAGACCTCGTGGCACAAAGGGAAAGCGTAAAAACGAAATTAATTCAAGTTAAATTACTCCAGTAAAGTAAATTCCGCACACTAGATGCCCTAAAGCTTATTCAATCCGATATGTTTCCTATGTGATTACTTCTTGTGGAAAATTGGAAAGTCAGACAAGATGACCGTTCATTTCTCGTAGAAAATCACAGCGTCAACAAGTCATAAACAGTCTTTATTGCATATATATTTATATAGACAAACAATAACAATGAGTTATATTGACAAACGAACAACAAGCAGACGCCACGCAACACACTTTCTACATTATCTTCTTTACAATTCATTGTGATATATAGACTGAAATCAATCTCTTAACACTTTCCCACATACAACACATCTGGAAAAAATAAGAAAAATATCTGTAAGTGAAAGTATCGTAACTCTATTTAATAATCATAATAATTATTGATAAAGTTAAAATGTTGTCACAATGTATTCAAATATCGCCAGATGCAGAGGTGTCAAAATGCGTCTCTATGTTTGGAAATATTTAAGACAGAACTTTAAACAACATTTGCGTGTACACTGATGATTCAGGGGAGCCTGCACATACGCACAGTTTCACCAAAGTCTCACTGCCATGTCATATAGACTCAAATGCATCTGCCAAAAGAAAGAAAGAAGAGAAGTGCACCCTTTCTAGGTTGATTGTTTAACGCAGCTTTCAACAATTCTTCTGTTATATCACGGCTTCTCATAGGTAAGTTATCAGTACTACTAATCCCTGTATCCTTACACCAGCCTGCCAGTCGCAATGCTTACCACGCAACCCTGAGCGCCAAGGAGGATAGCCACTACAGCTATTTTAAAGTATTTGGTATAAACCGACCGGGGATCGAGCCAGTGACCTGACGTTTTATCACTACACCACCGATGAAGACGTTTTACCACTACACCATCGATGAGGACGTTTTACCACTACACCATCGATGAGGACGTTTTACCACTACACCACCGATGAGGACGTTTTACCACTACACCACCGATGAGGACGTTTCACCACTACACCAACGATGAGGACGTTTCACCACTACACCATCGATGAGGACGTTTCACAACTACACCACCGATGAGGATGTTTCACCACTACACCACCGATGAGGACGTTTTACCACTACACCATCGATGAGGCCGTTTTACCACTACACCACCGATGAGAACGTTTTACCACTACACCACCGATGAGGACGTTTCACCACTATACCACCGATGAGGACGTTTCACCACTACACCATCGATGAGGACGTTTTACCACTACACCACCGATGAGGACGTTTCACCACTACACCACCGATGAAGACGTTTCACCACTTCACCACC